>VBVQ01000085.1:52784-98304 GCA_011636635.1 Tetramorium simillimum | reverse complement strand
ATTACCTCAATAAAAATATCTATCAACAGTAAAGGGGATGGTGTAGAAAGCTAATGAATTTGAAATACAATATTACGAATAATAAAGCGTAAAATAATTAGAGATTTTGCACAATATTGTTTGAAATGGGAAGAATAATATAAAACATCTCTCTAAATAACCAGTTTTAAAGACTTGAGAAAAATTAGAAAAAAATCCGCCGATACTTTTAAATAATTATGTAAGGCATTTAAATAATCATACAACATATATTTCAATCGTTTGGAGAAGTAATAAACATGGATTCTAAACTGCTATATATATCTTATTTAAAGATAATAATTATAAAAAAAAACTAAATCAATTCGCACAATAATTTTTAAAATTTAAGTATGAAAAATGAGAATCTGCATTGTTGTAACTCTTATAAAATTTATGTTGGACATTGATATTAATTTTCATTTATCATAAACAACTATATCATATTCATCATCGAGATATTGGAACACGATTAAAAGAACGGTTGCATTTCTCGATCGAGATACGCGCGGTATAATTATCTCTTTACGCTCGTACACACGATGCTGCTCGCGCTCTTCGTGGCATATTGATAGTCATTGATGTCAGTTCATTGAAGAAACGCTCGAGCGGCGAGCTTTGCTCCGCTCGACGCGCAAGTGCAAACAGGGCCGTTTTGTTAGTTCAGCTAAGAGAGTGCTTTTCTTGCCTTCTCTACCGGCTCCATTGTCCGCGGGACATGGCTACAGTGTTTGTGTTTACGTTAATTTGCCGAGGATAATTCATCGGGGATACTCGGCCATCCTGTTCGTTGTTGTTCTCTCTTTCAGGTTCTTCGTCCGGCCGCTTCTTCCCTTTTCTTCCCGAGCGATTCCCTTCTAGTCCGTGATACTTGTATATTAGCTCTATAAGCGGCTCTCTTGAGCGCTCACGGCTTCTGCTTTGATAGAAGAGGCCGCGTTACATAAGCAATCGTGACGATATTCGAAACGCCGATCGCTCGATCGTCATCGGCATTTCATAATGCGATCATTCGCCGGAAACACCGACACATTCGCCTAATCCCCGGTAAACAACGTTCCCTAATCGGATTGGCTCTCTCTCGTCTCGTTTTCACTCGATTCATCCCGTCAAAACAGACACCACCTGTCGCGACTGTGCCGCAGGGAAGTCATCTTCCGATCAACACTCGTTCCCTCGGCCATCTTAATCCCCGTTTTTACCTTCGGCCGGTTTTTAAATCCGACCCGTATTACGCAACGAGAACGGAGCTAAGTAGATAACGGAATTGATAAGATCTCGCGACATCACACGCCTCGCCGCCTACACATCTCTGAAACCGTAGAACGGAAATGAGATCTCTCGGCGAGCACAATCGGGAAATCTTTTAAATTCACACGTATCCCGTCGATGCGAGAGAAGTCATTACGCGGTTTTGCACGGTAACAAAATACCAAAAGGTTTTTATCGGGATCTCGTCGCTCCGAGATTTGATTGTCTTCGTGTCACGCGCTCGCGACGTAATAACCCTCGGGATAAAGGCCCGCATTATAGGAAATCGCAATTGTCGGATGCAATTCAAGAAGGGACGCGAGGCGTAACGAGAGGAGCCGCGTAAAAAGATCGCCGCCTCGAAGAGATCGTCTGACATAGCCGATGCAAACCGAGACTATCGTGGACGATCCACGTCGACCTCTACGAGGCACGAGTCATCTCGATTCCAGAGCCCGGCCTCACTGCTTCTACCTTTCCCTTTTTTTTCCTCCGCCCAACCTTCTTCCCCGTATCCATCTTCTTGCGTCCCGAGATGGAAGGAAAGGAGCGCGGCGCGTACTTCTCACGACGACTATCGTCGGGATCGCGGCCACGAAGGATTCCCCGAAATAATACGAAAATCTTCCCCGGTCCTTCCTACGTGCGCGCGCGCGTTTCTTCTCGGTGCTTCACTATCACCGCGTACGCGCACGTTTACGGGACGGTAGATGGTAACACATTTGTATACGTCTCTTCGCGCTAGAAGGATTCACCATCGGCGCGGCCGTCCTCTCTTCCTGACCGTCTTCTCTTCTGATATATAGCGTGCCCGGAGATGTAGTCAGATCATGGTTTTCTTCATGACGTTGTTGCTATACCGGTGAACACATTCTTTCCTACGATAAATCCTCGCGGAATGTGAAACCACGCCGAGTAGCCGCGTCTCTCTCTCTCTTCCGCGCTACCACACCGTTGTCTTCTCGTGTGTCTCTGAGGAGATTTCGTTCCTTCTAGCGGATCTCGTGAGAAATCGTCCGGTCGTACGGGGCTATATCGCTTTCTGCTAAAGTACCGCTTGAAATCTCACCAAAGAATTACGTTTCCTGCGCGTCAGAATGTCTCGAAAGTTTTGGACGAACGTATTTATAAGAACATACAATTTACAAACGGCACTATAAAATGTTAATAATCGCGTAGGAATGCTTCAATCGCACGCATACTTTTCAGATATTGTAAAGAGAAAGTCGATTCTAAATATTAAAAGAAATTAGACTTAAATAAAATAATAATGTAGGAGGTAAATCGTGAACTTTATTTCACCAAAGTGAAAGTGGAATAATTACATTGGTCCAGAAATTATAAGTCACTCACTTTTATTTCATCATGCGTGTGTGTTGTTCTAAGTATGTGAATAAATTATATGTTTTAATGGTTCGATTTGGGAAGATCAGTGGATCAACAAATCACTGTATGAAAGACAGAGTTTTTTTTCTCTCTTTCTCATTTACTGTCCCGCTTTTTCTGCTCTTCCTTTCCCTTCACCTACAAGGATGCGGAACGACGGAAACCGCACCTTTCCCCTCGTTGCTGTATGCAAATCTCTGGCAGTGATAATTCACAGGGACCGACCGATCGTGCATCTCGTGCATCTTGCATCGCCGTGACAAAAAGAGGCGGAGGTATAGAAATGGGACAACGAAGTTCCCGAGCGATTGCCTCGCTTTACCGCGTTTCTCATTTCGAATTTCCGTGGGAATCTTTTGTTCTGCACCGTATACGTCTGTTCAGTTCACGACTTCGTTCGCGTTCGCTAATTAGGAAGTGCGTCCTTTCCGGTAAATTCGATATGTGCACGAAAATGGCTGTACCTTACGTAAATTTGCGTAATTAACGAATAAGATCGTGCATGGATGCATGATCACGCGCCGTGATCGGCGGAATCGATACTGTAATCCGTTTCGATATGGGACAGTCCTCTTATTTTTGTCCTCTTTCTGAATCCGCGATGGAACGAATTAACAGGACGGTCCACCGGGTTAATTACGAGCGAAAGCGGTGCGCGAAACTGCATCGCGACAGATTGAGATAGTCTTTCGCTGCAGCTGCGACACATGCAGCCATATTTTTATTTAAAATATCTTTATTTTAAAAATGCTCGTAAACTTTTGGAAATTGAAAGAATCGAGAAACATGCAGCATTCAGAAACATGTTAGCATTCTTTAAACGTTATCTTAAAAAAACCAATAGAAATGATTGAATTAAGATAATAAAATATAAGATATCTGATAAATGGTAAATTAAGATATCGAAAAATTATACTTGTCCATTTTAATACAATCAGAATTTGTGTGCTTTCATAAACTTCAATAAAACAATGACAATGGCGCCATACTTCTCCGTCCATGTAAACACAATACACTTTATGACTGCTATTATTATCAAGAAATAGCGCTCAGTTGTAGCAATTGGCACGCATACATCGCAAGGTGATTGAGATTGAAGAAACGCGTTCAGATGTTTCGATACCTTTCATCAGAATACACCCGCGGAATTATGATTAACGCCGTTCGTATGAAGGATGGAAATGCACGCGAATCGTCCGGTCAGACAAAGAAACAAGAATTCACTTCAGGAAAAAAAAGAGAATATAAATATAAAATTATATAACGTAGAAATTCATGCCATGCATCTCGCACTTGTCCGGGGCACTAATGAATCCGCGAACAGCGCGCATATTTCATTGCGACGGGGCATTATGCAACGGAATTTTAATTCGATGCCGGGGACCGTAATACCTCGCGCCGACAACCTCGGATGAAAATTAATTGTACAGTCGTTATTTCGGTAGGATTTATTGCAAACGCTTTTATGGCGCGACCCAATTTATCAGAAAATCTCTAATCGCGCACCGATTATTCGATGCACTCCATATAAAGTAACTAAACCTGTCTGTCTGTGACCCTTTTGTCCGCATTTGGCAGCAGTTCTATGCTCTTTCTAAAGATACCAAGTTTCTTTGACTTCAAACATTGTGCAAATTTTTAATTGTGAATTAAAGACCCAAATATTTAGAAGACCCTTTTCACATTTTTTCTCTTTTTAAATCACTATTTAAGTATAATATACTTTCGTAACTGTAAACAATGTTTCTTATATTATTTTATATAGGCTGGCCATAAAAAAGTTACAATTAAAAGTAAAAATGTATCCTGTAATAAATTGTCTTTTTCTCTACGCGAGAATTTACATTAATATCTAATTATAAATATATGTCAAACTCAGAGAATCAAGCTCCGAGGATCGTTAACTCAGAAAATCTTGTTTCATTAATTGCAAATGAATTTTAATAGAAATTTAATTTCAGGTCTGTGCTCAACGTCGTACATAAAGATTCGCTAATTGCGATCAATGTGGACACTGAATTCAAATCTCGCTTAGTCAGGATCGACTTCGTATTTCATGCATCCGCATAACTGATTTTCCTATTTGCAAGCTCATCCAATGTGTCGAATAGACGCTTTATTTCATCATAACGGCATGCAATTAAATTCGGATAACGAACGTAGCGATACGTGCGAGGTCAACCGCGCACATAAATCCGTTTCACCGGAAACGCCCTCCCGCTCGTCCACCTAACGACCTAAGGAACCCTCGAACGAACTTGCGCGAATTTGCCTCTCTCGATCTTTGCCATCGAAACACGCAACGGGCATCGCGGAGAAAGGAGCGTACTACTTGGGGAAGTCGATCGGGAGAACTCGATCCCCGTCGTTTCAGCGGTATCGTTCCATAATCCGGCACCGTAGGCGGTATACGCATTCATGCACGCACGCATGCACGCACGTTCGCATGCGAGTGAACGCGAGGCAACCAGGTATATTGCACCTGTTCGCACATGTGAGCAATTCGGCCGCGCTTTCGCAGATACGTCTAGCAATATGAAGAGAGGTCCGTGTGTTCTTGCACGTGGCTCACAATTCCGACGCGACGGGGATAAATTTATCAACGCCACGCAGGAATGTTTCTATAAAAGGTCCTACAAGAGATTCCCTTTTTTTTTCACATGATCGCGCGTATATCTAGAGTAAGCCAATCTTAACAAAAAACTTTATTTGTAGTAAATGGAGATCTAATTATAAAAACGAAAAACTCGACATTAACTAATTACGAAAAAAAGCCTCAACATACTAATTATAATTCTTTTAATTACTAAAACTTGAACAGACTACTGCTCGTTAACGAACAGCTGCTTGTTTATTTGGAAAAAAAAACTAGTACGAAACTAGTACGAAACATTTCCATTACGACACTGCTGTGGCAATGATGTATCTTCGGCGAGAGAAACGTGCATGTGCTGAAATGAATTACAGACGATATTATCCACTTTGTTCGATTTGTTTCACAGTTTTGATAAGATCGACAGAGACTCGATACTTTCCTATTTGAATTAACCATTAACCATTAACCATTATGCGACGCGACGTGTCTACGAGCGAGCCGACTAGTTTCCGCGCGGAACACGGAAAGTGTATCGTCAGATGTTCCCGCGATGTATCGCTCTCTCGACTTTTGCAGTTTCCCCGTGTTTGGCGATGACAAAAAAAAATCGGGGATCGTAAAAAAGGCGTCGCTTACATCACCTCTGCTATGCGAAAGCTGTAAATGCCTTTGCATGTCGACATGTGTGCAATGCAATTTCGCACAGGAGCGACCTGAAAGCCACGCGAGACTAATCTCTTATCCGGTGGTGATTGGTGCAGCGCAGCGTCCCGATGCATTATATCGTCGTGGCGTTATTTATTGCCGGCGTAATGCCACCGGCTGGGTTAAGATATCGCTCTCAAATTGGACGGCGTGTCGTCGTCCGTGCGGCGATACGACGCCCGAGAGACTTTTCCGTTCGTTTTACACGACCTTTTTCCTCATTGCTGTCGCGCGGTACGCGCGGAGAGTACGAGAGAGAGAGAGAGAGAGAGAGAGAGAAGGCAAGAAGGAGAGAAGCGGCAAAGTGGAGAAGCCGAGATTAATTGCCTATCGGCCGTTTGTCTCGAAAGTCGGGCTCGTAAGGCCCCAGTTTCTACGAGGCCGGTTTGTCCCTCGCCGGACAGGAATATCGTGAACGCGGATCGCCGCTCTCTCGAAGGACCTGCGCGTAATTATTGCGGCGTGGCGCGACGCTGCCAGCCTCTGAGGAATGACGGTAAAAATATCTACTTCATCTCGCGATTTTTCAGAGATACCGTCGCGGGAATGGTGGCCAATCGACAGATGAGTGCCACGCACTATAATTATCGCTGACTAGATATGTAACTTCGACGACTAGATATTTCTTTATTTTATCCCCAAGTCGACGTGATGAGCTATGAATAAGTAAATATCTCGGAAAAAGGCAAAAAGGTGGTAGGATGTGTAATTGCGCGTACCGAACACTGTTCGGACGAAACGACCTCACGTTATGATTGTTGTCGCCCAATTAAACGTACAAGGAACCTGGACATAAGGCAAGAGCGGGGAGGAATCGCGCCGGACTGACATTAATGCAAACGTAATTATCGCCTCGCATGAAAGCGAGAAGGAGGCGAGTAGGAACGGCGGAGGAACCGCGAGGATAAGTGCAACGAAAAAAAAGTCCTTCTACTCTTTCCTCGAAGTGTGAGGTGGATAAGGTTGCGATGTGACCGATGTGGGCAGAGTATTACGCTCCTCGTATTACTCGCCGCGTTGTATTATCGCCGCCGCGACTTGCGAGCAAATCGCAAACGAGCATGCCAAGCTGTGAATCGCTTCGCATGTACGTACACGCTAGAAAATAATTAAGGATACGTGTTCCCGGGGCTTTTCTTTCTCTTTCTCCGACTTCTTATTCGCGTTTTGTACCAGATAATCATTATTTTTGTGAAGCAACAACCGCGATGACTTTGCCTTCACAAAATTATTTATTACAAAACATTTGGAGCGAGATGATTGCGAGATCTATCTCGTTTGACGAACGGCCGTCGGCTCGGGGAGTTTTGTAACTTGTTTCGTAATAATTCAAATTTAAATGTTACAGGACCATTTATCGTACGCGTAACGTTAATGTATCCGTAACACGCGTTATTGTCAAAAGTCTGTGATTAATAGATCGATCGACGTTTACCTGATCGCTGATGCCGCGCGGTTTCGTGCAGCTAATAGCAGGACTCATGTACTCATGTACCAATTTATGCGCTTTGAATTTAATCAACGCACGCGACTTACCGGCGGCACCCGCAAATTTTGGGATATTAGATGCAAGAATTTTTTCGGAGGCAAGTTATCTATATCGGCGTAAAGAGCCGTATGTGCCTGTTATGCGAGCGCCCATGGCCAGCCATGCGTGTTCGTAGCAGGTGCAGATTGCAGCTATTAGAATTAGGAGCGTGATCATGTGTGATTCGGTTCAGGTGGCATCGTTCGCCAAGTTGCCCGCGGGTACGAAAGTGCATCCTTGAATAGCAGCCATTTAGAGCGCAGAAATTACGATAGCGTCGCGCAAATACCGTAGAATGTTCTATAGAAAATCGTCCATAATCGCAGATTGCTTTTGTGTAGCTCTTATTTTAAACGACGTAATTATAAGTTAACCAAACGACTTTTGTGAAAAGAAGGAAAGAGAGCGCGCAGGACCCTTTCAGGAATCTAAATGAAAAATTACAAGATTATTATAACAATAATTATTATTTTTCGGAGAAATATATACGCGAAGAAATTTATACTTTGCCTTAACAATAAATCATCCTTGAAAGTTTTCATTTATAAATCGGTACTTTTTAATTTACTGTCGTCCTTATGTGTATTTAGGATTACGAGATTTAGAGATTAAGGCGATATCTGTGCTAATAGTTTTCTCTTCCACCCTCAAGCGACGGATTTTACCGGGGGTGGCGCGCGATCATCCCAAATTGCTGTTTATTTAATGGTCGAACGCTATTATTCGGGGATCCGAGACTAACAAGGGACGACCCCTTGCGATGAGTTTTTTCTGCCCTCTACGCTTGTCTCTCCCGCCCCCCTTCGCCGACGTAAAATCACTCCTCTTTTCTTCGTCTTATTGTTGCCCCTTCTTCGCTCAGACTTGTCCATTTTTTTTCCTCTCTCTCTCTCTCTTCCTTTCTTCTTTTATCCCTTTCCCTTCTCGTCTCCGAACTTCCTCTACATCTTAACGGAATCCACCGCACGCACACCGTCGTCATACTCGGCTTTTCTCGAGCGTCTCGATCTTAATCTCCCGCGCGAGGAATTCGAGAACGTTGCGCTCGCTTGGGATTCTTAAAGGGAATGCCGGTGCCTCTCGAGTGTTCGCCGCACATCCGACACGGCCGTTGCCGCCTTGGAGACCGGTAGCGTGGCCAACTCGTGCGGCTTTTATTTCCGCCGCAATGAAGGAAACGCGTCTTCGTCACTTTTAAAGAATACTCCATTAACCGTAAAATTGATAAAATGACATCAATATGTAGGATTAGAAATTTTTCGACATTTATGGACAAATGTGGAAATTAGAAAATAAAATGTTCGATAAAAATCAATATCACCTGAGTTACATAAAAATGATTAATAGATTGACTCTAATTAATTTTCAGAAAATGTTATTAAAATATTACATAAAATATATACACTTGTAGAAGATAATACCACGCATCTGAAAGAGTAATTCACGCAGATAAAGTGATGCAGAAGTTTCTATCTCGATAGTACTCAATTGTACTGTTGTATAAATACTTGTCGCATATACTTATGCAAACATAGAATATACTATAATCTTTGAAATATTTAGAAAAGAAATGCATTAAGCTTGGTCATCGTTGGAGAGCCTTTCTAACATGTACGTTACAAAGAAACTCCAATGCACCGTTATTATCACTCCGAAGTAGGCGCACTTCTAACGTTTTTGTACTTCCCTCTTATCCTCGATCATTACCATGTGCCGTCGTTTAATGATATCAATTATATAATTTATTTTGTTCATCAAAAAGGGCTACTTAAGGGCTACTAAAGTATTTTTAGAGTCATTGAAAAATTTATGAAGAAAGCAAGAAAGATATCAAGACACGACACGGCACAATTTAGCGAGAATCCACCTGGCAACACTTGAGACAATACCAATCTGCGCGCGTAATAATTGTACTATAAACAAAATCGTGACGTAACAGCAAAGATCGAGAGAGTAAAATATATGTGTATAATCGCAGATAAAGATGAGCGTCTCGTACTTTCTCAGAAGGTCCGCAGCAAATTATTTCCCCCCCCGCGTGTCCTCCGGTACGACGGCAGTAATCGTTTGCGCTCGTTACGGGCAAACGCGCGCGTAACGCCGCGAAAATCGGGTATAGGAGGGAACGTGGGACACGCTCGGTCACGCAAAACGATCCGCGAAGCGGGCAACGTGCGAGGGGATGAGTACGGTGGACCGTGAGCGAGTCCTCCGCGCGATCGCGGAACGCGAGCGCGCGGATGGCGAGAGCGTGTGCACACGAAGGCCGTGAGTAATAGTAATAGCTTTTAAATTGTCCCTCGCTTTAATGGCAAATAATATCCGTGCTGTTTCGCCGTCCCTTTTTTTTTCTTTCTCCCGGGAATCCTCTCACTCTCTCGCAGGCCCTGCTCGCTACCATCTTTTTGCTCGTGTCCCTCCCGCTTCTCTCCTCTCTCTCTCTCTCTCTTTCTTTCTCCCGTCACGGGCGTCCTTCCGCGAGCGAGCTGTGCGGCGCGGGGCCGTCACGAGTCCAGGTCCCAAGCTGGTTCACGGACGCCGTTCTGGATACCGTCGCGACACATCCAGGAGCGCGACACATCCAGCGCTCCTTGCCTCCTTTCGTGCCGCACACACGACCTCATGCCGTACCGCGCATGAGGTCGTGTGTGCGGCACGAAAGTCGCGTTTTTGCGTGCGAGAAACCGGGGTACGTACGGCGGTGGCGCGGCTTTTGTCCGATGATGCCGACAAAAAGGGCGTAATACGCGGCCTTCTGAACGCGCTCCTTGTACATTATAAATAACCGCGACTGCAAAAAACGCGTGCGCGATACGAAATTGCGGCCTGCTAGAGATTGTTGCTTAAACCGCGGCCCGATTTACTAATAGCCGGGCCTCACTGCCGCCCGGCCGTAATTTACGACAGCTCCGCCGCGCTGTCGATGACAAAGACACGCCACATCGAGTCTTGCGCATCGATTCGTTTTTTGCAATTTGAAGGGTTCGCGCGGCAAGGTATTATCTACTCGCAATGTAACAAATAAGTTATATCTCAACTTTTTCAGTTTAGCTCTTTTTCAGATTTACCTCTCTTCAACAATCTATCGCGCGGCAACTGTGTACTGTTGGGTAAAACATGGTATCCTTTTACATCTTTAATCATCTCGAAGTGTCTAATCGTTATACAAGCTTGGAAATCTCTCGGATCTTAAAGGGATAAGAGAGAAGAAAGCGGAGGGGGAGAAGAAGCAAAACTAATCTAATAAATCCCGGTTAAATAATATTCTTCCGCAGATACTGTCGCGAGAGGCTGAACTCTCTCATGCGAGCCGAGCATTAGGCAACGTCCTCGCCGCCACGACATTACGGCCGCGCCGCGTTTCTTGCGCGAATGCGCCCGCGTGTCGACGTGTAATACGCGCGAACAGTTTCTTGCGCGCATCACCATGCACTCGCGACGCATCCGCGCGACGCTAAGACCGTGGCGAATCGTCGATCGAGTGGCACTGGGAAACGCGGCTCCTTTGAACTTCTCGCACCATACGCGCGCAAGTTCACGTGTTGCGAGAAATTTTCTATCTGTAATAAAACGCGGATTATACGCGGATTTCATTTCTGAGAAATATCTATTCGATTCTGCTCGTTAAGATTGGCATTCTCACCGCGCCTCAACGTTGTCCTACATTTCCTTTTCAATTGTATTAATTTCTAGTCAGAGGGAAGATCGCGAAGATACATTCGGTAGAAGAAGAAGGACGGGTGAAGAGGGTGGCATGAATTGTGGGAGAGGTACGCGTGGGCAGCTCCCCTCTCCCTTTCGATACTCATTGTCTATAAATTAAAATGCCACGTATAAATATTCAGCAATTGCGAAGCTGACTAAGCCGGTATGGAGGCAAAGGGGCGTATGGAAATTCCTATCTGCACTTGCCCGCGGCCCAAGTGCGTTCCGACAGGTCGATATCGCCAGCTCGATATCTCGCACTCGTTGCTCGTATAGATCACGCACTGACTTAATTGAAACAATCGATTGCGTCTGCTTATCAATCTATACTTATCCACGTAATTCGTAATTTGTAGAAAAAGACAGGCGAAGAGGAAGACGAACTTGGATTCGAAGAAATGGAAACTTTTTGCATACTTCTTCCTACTGGAAGTCATCAAGCACTCTAACAGAAATAAAGAGATGAGTAATTTTAATATTCAATTCGACAAAAGAAGAAATAACGAAACAGCGAAGATAACACTAATCATCGCGAGAGTACGAGGAATTTCTGCTTTTGCGTGGCGAAGCGCGTTTAAGTGATGTCACGCGATACAGAGGCGGAAGCGAAGAAAGAAACGGCGTGCCAAGTACGTCGTAACAAAGAAGCATGTGAGGACCCGATAGAGCTTCCGATCTCGATTTGGCGGGCGGACCTGTGTCTGTGTGTGTCGATAAAAACTTGGTGCGGAAACCACCTCCGCGTTCCCGTGTCGCAGATGGAGGAGGGAAAAGAAGGGAAAAAGGTGCGTTTCAGGAGTAACGATCAGAAGAGGAGCTGCGACGAGGAGAGAGAAAATGAAGGTAAGAGAGAGAGAGAGAGGGAGACACGAACTCCCGCAGCGAGCAAAGCTAAAAAATGGCCCGGGCCCCGGGTGAACTCGTGGGCCCCGGCTGAATGGCCAGGCTGAAAGTTAAGCCACGAGAGAGAGAGAGAGAGAAGTTCCACGTGCGTGCGTACGTTGCGTCACGTACGTTGGCACGTTAAAGCCCAATCACGCGCGCGCGCGCGTTCTCGCGCGCAATACACGCGAGGAGAGTATTGCCTCGTATACGTATACAGTCGCGGGGGTATGCACAAAGGGTACGCTCTTAGCGACCGGTTCGCGGCCCCCTTAATGACTCGTAATCACGAAACGGTGATGTCCCTGAGTTATGACGCGCTTTGCCCAAGGGGGAGAGGATGCGCGGGGGCGAAAGAGAGGGCCCGACGTGAAGATGGAAAAAGCGAGAGATACACTTAAAAGAGGAAGAACGGAGAACCCCTTTCTTATGTAACACCCACGGGGGTTACCGCTGCATCGTCACTCTCCTCTCACCTCGTCCTTCTCCCTACGCGGGATTTACGAGCTAACTTGAAATCCAGATTCCCCGCGAGACAGTCGTTATGCTCCCCGCCGCACTGTGCTCTTTCTACCTCGTACATGTACGAGCTCAGTCTCTCTTTCTCTCTCTTTCTCTCTCCCTTCTCTATCATCCATCGCCTTCATTTCCGCGTTCTTACGGATTACAACGACGCATTTAAAATAACTCATGGATAACTTTAACAAATTCAGCTTACGTCTGCTTTATTACGCATATCTACATCTAAATGAATATGTATATTCCGATTTTCGTTGCCACGGGAATAACTCGGTCTCGGGATACGCGTAGATACAGTGAATTAATCATCCACCTAAACGAATTCGTCCTTAATCGCGTTTATCCATCGCATCTTGTCTCCGCACTCGCCTTTCAGCCTCTTCGTCAACCTAAGGCGGTACCATCGTTCGATTATTTCGCGTAGAGCCAAAGATGCCTTGTCACAGGCTACTGCCGAAGACAGTGCGTGACAGTATCGCGACTTACATCGGGGTAACCAGTTCAACATATTATTCTTCCCTTAGCTAATTATTGTGACAGTAATAACACTTAATCCAAAGCTCTCGTTTGTTACGGGACATTTACGCTCTGCGACGCGACACGCGCGCAATGTCGAGGTCGCGAGTCAACAAGTCGATGTACAAAACGATCGTTCCCCGATACCGATAGATCGCGCGAAATTCCACGATCCAGACGGCTACACGACGTAAATCCCGTAAAGGTGATGCCCTTTCGCCTCGATGATTTTTTTACAGCAGATCCTCATTCCTCTCGTTTTCTTACCCTTACTTTTCCGTGCATTGGAATATCGCACCGGTTGCGCCCGTCGGTTTTACTCGTCTTTTACCTCGCCTCCTTTTTGACCGTTCACCACCACCTCCGGCAATTCACCGATTACCGCCCCACCCACACATGGAGTCACTAATGACTCCACCGTTTATGAATACGAATTATTCAGGCGAGATCGGTATGGTAAAGGATTATCTCGAGCAAACGCCCTTTCGAGTAGGATGATAAAGAAAGAGAAAGGGAAGGGCACAAAAACGTCAGGGTTATTTTCCATCTTCACGCTTGTAGGAATCTCAATCTTTTCTTTCTTCTACTTCTTCAACTACGTTCTGGCTTTCTTTTTTCTATTATACGCCCGACCCTTTGGCTTCCAGGACCGATGACTAACGCGGATCAAGGACCTCGGATTCAACCAACAACTCGTTCCAAATACAGTCTTTATATCACTGTCAGATACTTTCTTAGTAATAAATAAACTCCAACTCTTTGTATATAACAAATATTAAATGTGTGTTGCTTTTGTGTGTAGTTTTTTAATTTTTAATTATTTTAAATTAAATGTTTTTATATTAAGAAAATTCTCTCGTGTTAAAAAAAAGTACAAACATTCTCGCAATGTTGGAATCTTATAGCTTCTAATTCTGATAAGTGCCGCTACATAACAGCGTTTCTTTGAACACTGTCGAGGTATGTAAAATTTCCGACTCGCTTTACTGAGAAAACGCATTAAATATGACTTTCAAATAGAGCCATTATGGACAGCAATACCTTTGATAACGTGGTCTAGGATGACTACAAGTGCCTTTGCCTAGAACGGAAGTCGTGCTCGCGAACGGAATTGTCATAGCCTTGGTCGCTCGACAGTGTCGAGCGAATCGGTGACCGGTTCATCGACTTTCATGAGTCCGTAGCGGTACCGTGACTTTCGTGTAGCAGACATTTTTCTCACTGCCGAGCACCGTGCGGCTCGAGGATGAACGAAGAAATCGCGAAAGTGGACCGCTCATTACATTCCGGTACAAATGGAACTTGACTTTACTTTTTTTTTCAACGCCGAAAAAGAGATTAATCGCATGCATAGCGCGCGAAATTAGATAGTAATTAGATTACAAGTCAAATGAGAAAATGTGCGAATTGTGCTTTTGTTGTATTATTTAGTGTGAATAGATATAATAAGCAGAAAAATTTAATTAACGCAAAATCGGCATTCAATCATAGATGTTTATTAATATTTCAACGTTACAGAAAATCGCGCATGTGATGAATCAAATATAATATAAATATCTGAGAATCGATACCGGGGGGGGATTAAGTTCGTAATGAAGTGTAATTATAGTAATATTGATGACGTATGTGTTTTAACATACGGTGAAAAATAATTTTAAATCCCATCGAAATGTTAATGACTGCGCGTTAAAGTCCACGTCGTGTTTCGAAAGATGCATTACGAAAGCTTAGAGCTAGATTAGATTCATCGGTATGACGAATGGCGCGAAGCGGATAGAAGAGTACTACTGGCTGGATGGTTTCCCACAAATCTCTCGCCATGCCAGTTGATTAAGAGAGTCGCAGCCGTCGGTGATCCAGCAGGAAATCGCCTAGACACCCGGCATGGCGAACGAGCCAGGTTACACGGTACAGCTCGATAAGGGAACCAGTTTCCACGTGAGCTGCGACACGATCGAGTAACTTCCTTGGATAAACCGCGTCCCTCAATATTTTCGAACCGGTCAAAGAACAAGCCGATAATGTTATCAATAACCGAACGCTAACTACGCCCACTAACGGTCTAAACGAACGGTAAAACGAGCTTATTACAAACGCAGCGCGAAACTGCAGACTCGGATTTTACCTTTCCCGTAGCGCGTGTACGCCGTATGTTGTTTCCCTCTATAGAGAAGTTGACGTCCGACGCGCTGCCAAGTACTTCCATATTAATTTTATGCAAATTTCCAAGCTATCGAAAATAATAGCGATCGATACAAACGAGGTGAGCGCGCGCGCAACAGTGTCGTGCTGTTTACACGTTAATTGCTTCGAAAGATTACTTGGGAAACACGGGTCAATCTTAATCACCATATTTCCGACATTTCGAAGAAAGGCGAGGCGGCAAGGGGAGCTCTGAGCGTTTTGCATAAATATTGACCGAAAATATTTCGACGTCCCGGATCGTCGGGACGATCATGCCACGCCGCCGGCTGATGCGCTGACACAACGTTAATTGAAAGCGCGATGCTCGGCCCATCTGCGGCAGCGAACGAGTCGGGAAAGGCCACGAAGAAAACAATAAACGTTACGCTGGACCGTCCTCGTCTGTATGCTCATACATGCATCCGTCTTTTCTTTTAAAGACAAATTGTAATAATTATATACTAATGTATTTGCTCAAATAATCATCGATGTATCTGCATTGATACTACGGAAAAATAAAATTGTTAAATATTATTTACCCACAAATGGGAGATTATCAACAAGCATAAATAGTATTTTTTTTTAATTATGGAAAGATGAAGATTCAATATAATATGATTTATTTTTCGACAAATTTTATATATTCAGAATATTGTGATTTTCTGATGAGATGCATTTTCTATGAGACGGAGAAAGAATGGACGGAAGAATGACAAGAGGATAAGAGTAACCTCCGCAGTAGTAATCCACACTTCTTCTTCTCGAATGGTTTAAGATGAAGCCAAAGCAAACACGACACTTGGTCGCTAACTGGCCACCTAGCTACCGGTGTGACTAGGCCTCTCCTGAATCTCTTGAATCTAAGTGCATATTTAAGATTGAAGAATCGAGTCTTCCGGATCAACGGAAAAAGTACGCGACAAGTATATAATATATACTATACAGACAGTATATAGTATAAACTTTTTTGAAGAATATATAAAATCCTGTTGTTTTCTAAAAACAATAATAATCGAGATATATTTCTAAGTAAGAAATTCATTTCAAAGCGCGCTGTGCGTGTCGATATTTGCAGCAGCAGCAGCAGCAGCAGCAGGAGCACGCGGCAATCAGTGCGGTCGCTTATCAGTCCGTGCGGTTTCTGCAGCAGAGTCCTCGGGATGCGGTCGAACGCGATGTATCTACAGAATATGACATATCTGCCGTAGGAAGCCATGGTCGGTCGACTCGTTGCGCGGGTCAGTGTCCGATATCTCGTTTTCGCTGCGCGTGTGTACACGCCAAGTGCCTTCATCTGGCTCTCTCCCACCCGAACGACGATTGACGGGAATGCGAGACGTATGTATCGCAGATGGTATCGGGCGGAATCGTTTCGAAGACGGGAGTAGCTCCGGTAGGTATAAGGAGAGATATTGTTTAGCGAACGACGTTGGAAAATCATGAGTCGATGACTGGCACGCCGTTGCCGACGGTCAGGGTTGCGGATACGATCGCATGTTGCGATCGTTGCACGTTGCGAAAGGGGAGAACAATGATTAGCGGCGTGTAGACCGTTAAAAATAGATCCCTCGTTCGTGTCCGTTAATTGCATGCGTCGTACTGTCTGTATGCGTACGCCCGCGATTAACGAACGATCCACAAACAAAGCTGGGGTAATTTAATACGGATCACGATGGGAAGGGACTTGGATCGCTCATTGTTATTTCGAGTCGTCTATCAATAAGCGCGCGCGTTTTTCCTCGCAACGTTGATCTCATCGCAGACCGCGAGGCACCGTAATGAAAAGTCAGAGATACGATCGATTGTGCGAAGAGTCAACGAACGATCGGCAAGCAAGGGGCAACAGTTTAATAGTTCAGCCGTTCTTATTGTGAAACTATCTAATCTATCGATAGACGGGAGTTTTGCAGACTCGATCGTATCAATCGATCAGGTCACATCAAAATTTCAGGTCACAATTAATTATGTAATACGTTAATGAAGGGGGAGTCGGTCGATTAACTGCATGATAAACATGTCGGCTGCTATTATGAGAATAATTTTGAAAATCACATCGCAATCTCGAAGTATCGTGATTTTGTATCTGCATCGGATAATGCCATGCCAATTTCGATCCACATGGCCTGCATAACGTATCATCAGTTTTTACGTAATTACTTAGGAAGAACTTTTACTTTCTCATTCTTTCCGATATCTCTGCGAGTCCTTTCGCGACGCGACTATATTACATCATCGCCTTATATTAAAGAAGGAGAATAATCCCTTATAAGCGTTTTTTCACGACTGTTTGTACATTACTTTATCGAATAAACCTGATCAATGTACCAATCGATTTATCTTGAAAATTAATTTTCTTGTTTTATCTACTAACGCCGAGGGGGATTAAATCCATTCCCCTTCTTTCCTATTGGAAAGGAATCGTTTACGGCTATATTGTCCTTAAATACTTCGAGTCCGCGGAGTTTACCTTGAAATGGGATCGAGTTCGTGTAGCATAGAACTGAGAAGGCCATCTCTTACCTGAAACAGAAAGAAGATCGTCGGTTAAGCTCAGATATCACATCGCATGAACGTTTCAATTACGTTAGCTGATAAATATCGCGTAAAACGAGCCACGCACTTCTGTCTTCGCGACACACGCAGATTCGGATAAAATAAACGTGACTGTGGATAAATTTTAAAATATATCTATTTACGATGAAACTTTTTCCAAGAAATAAAGTTTAATCGTGTCGTAACAGTTTCATGGAACAGCAGTTGTCCATTAAGAGATAACGCGATAATAAATTTATTTATTGCTCCGTGTTTATATAAAAACGTGAGGGAAAGGCCGAGTTGTAGATATTTCTGTATTTTGCAACGACGGAATATACTATTTTCTTTCGCGATAACGCGATAGTAAAATTATTTATTGCTCCAGCCGTAGAAAAAAAATTGAATGAAAGATCGAGCTAGGTATTTCTGCAATTTCCGACGACAATCCCAGATATTTTTTTTCGACATTGACTAACTAAGACAACCCGTGGTTAACCGATATTGGTTTACTCTGGAGGTACGGTTTCCGATCCCGATCGTAATTACTGATAATTGCAGCATACCACCACATTTTGTAATTAATTTCTCTATTGCCTCTATATAGGTATGAGACCGTGCGATTTCTGTAACATCGCGATAATCGAAGCCTAATAGATCAACGCACAATAATTAATTACGACTGATTTGTAATTATTGCTTTCGCGAATAGCATCGTGTTTCCTGAGGCTTGTAAGCGTTAGCTTGCCGACGTATATCTCCACGTTATTAATAGGCTTAAAACTGTTGTATAAAAGAATCCTACGTACGAGGAGAACGTGACGAGAAACCAGCAGGCGAGGCAGCACTTACTTTGTTATGTGATTATGCAGATTAAACTGATAAGGATGTCATTTAAATGGCCGTAAAAAGGTATCTTCAATTTTTTTTTCGCGGACGCGCCGCATAATTTCAGTTGACGGATTCCGTCGTAAAATTCGGAATGTAGAAACTCACTTCGGTCATTACACTCGTAAAATTTGCGAGATTTTTAACGGCCATCTTGCGTGTCCTTTACGACGTGACATTGGTGATATTAAATGCGACAAAAAGAGGCCGGAAGAAGAAAGAAAGAAAGAAAGAAACGCACGCGCATATGCGCATACGGCTGACTATTATACGCCGTATCTACTTAATCGCCGCGCAGCAAGAACCAAGATTTCGAGACGAAGGTCCTGGATCAAAGAAAAGCGTGATGATCGTAGGGCTCCACGATACGCCCGGGTTACATTGTTATCAACCTTCAACGAGCTGCTTAAACGATTCCCAGCTTAGTGTCCCGACCGTGCGTTAAAAGAAACAGCTTAACTCGCCACGTGTGGTCGACTAAGACGACAGTGGTGCGGCTTTGGGTATCGCGCACGTGGGAGCGGGACGGCGGGAATAAGGCAGCGGGGAAGGAATACGACGAATCCTGACGGGGAAGGAAAAAAGGAAGACGCGAGACGGTGTGCCAGTAGACGAAGGGACACGTGAGTATTGCCGAAGCGATGGGCACGAACGTAGGAGGAAGGCGTCTCTCGAGTGCCCGAACGCCCCCCCGTCGAGCATTATTACACATTTAACTAATTTCCTTGTCTCGTAAAGTATGGGAAGACACCGACCGGAGCTCACGTACGCTCTCCCGGGACCGACACCGCTACGGGATACGGCGTCTCTATATAGCCGGGCTCCGGGCTCTCTCACCCACTAAAGAACACCGTTTCGCGTGTTCGTTTTTGCGACTCCGGCACGTAATCGATGCGATTATTAAAGTCTGAGTCAAATCTCCCTCTCTCTCTTTCTCGACGGCGATTTAATCGAGCAGTGTCCGGTTATATCGCCGCGGCTCGCGTGATTTTTTGCGCGCGACCGTCCAGTCGGTCCTGGTATCGTTTGAGCGTTAACCCCGCCGAGATTAAAGTACGCGCTGTTCCGGGGGAGGGGGGGGGAGAGTACTCGCGATCATCAAGTGCGATCTGATTTATAACTTGATATTAACTCCGTCGACGTCACCGCAAATGCCAACGGCTTAAACGGCGGCGCGTTACATCCCGCCGCTTTCACGCCGAGCCACGAAGAAGCTAACGAGTACGTAACCGAGTGACTCATAGTTCCGAAAGAATTCGAACGTTTTACGATCCGAGCAGAAGGAGAGACGGAGAGATCGTCACGACGGGCGCGACATCGTGAGCTTATAAACGTTACGATAGTTAAATGTACGTCGAATCACCATTAACACGTCGTATCTGCGTTAAGACAGTCGTAAAAAAAAACTGAAATGTCTTATGCGCAATATTGGGAAATATTTGCGATTCAATTCGGTATTAAATAAACAACCAACAACACTGCGCAACGTCGTGTGTATCCCTTTCTCGCGTGAAACTCTTACTGGAAGAGTTACGCGTGAGAACGACGCTCGAATTATCACTGTGCGTTACAAAACTATAATTCAAACGTGTAGAAATCGCAGCTTATCTCCGATCGATGCTAATTCCTCGCCTGCACCACTCGATCAAGCGTTAGGGATCGATCGCGCACGGTATATCCGTCGATCGTACGAGAGAAACGCAACATTCGACACAACATTGGGAGAATACTCTTTGGCGGATATGAAGAATTAACTATCTCGACGGAACGAATGTACGGGACTATCCCGCGATAATCTCATTGTCGGCCCTCAACCGTTACATCGTCATTAGCGGGATAACGGAGAGAAGCAGATATGAGACACGACGTTTCATGTTTCGCGTAATTTTGTCCAACAGTGGAATTCTCTTTTACTTTCCTCTCGTTGGAGAATTACACCACACCGTGCAGTTTTGCAATTTGATTTCACGGACATTCTGGTGGATATGACAGCGCTACTAAAATAATTACGCCACGATTCTGTCGTCGTTGTTAAGAAATATACTAATAATAAATTGATTGAATTATTTCGTTTTCTGCGGCAACAGCCTTACTGATGTAAAGAGTCATGCGATAATGTTGGTGTTGCGTCACGTAATTTTACCGAGATTTTTACACGTGGTCGAAAAAATGATCCACAAATATTCGCCGCAATAAACACGAAAGAGAGGAGCCACTTCGTGCACTGTCCGTAGGCTCCTTCCACCGCTGTCGGTGAAGGAGATAAATGTTCCGCGCAGCAAAACCTGTGAGTGAAGAGATGCTGCCGAAACGACGTCCCTCATTTGCGAGTATTGCAAAGATTAAGAAACGTTACTCACGTCCCTGCCGGCCAGACAGCTGCAAAATATTTTCAACAAATTATGCGCATACATGATTTCTTTACAAAAAGTATTTTAATGTAAACGCTTGATCGATGCGTTTTATAACTTCCAAAATAAACAGCTCAATTAATGGCTGGCGGCGAGCGACAGATTTTATATCACGCGGATATCAAGAAGAGGAAATTTTATTTTGCCGAGTGTATGTGAATGTTGAGAAACATTACATAGTTGTTTTTGCGCAACGGTGATTCTTTTCCTTCTCTCTCTCTCTCTTTCTCTCTCTCTCTCTCTCTCTCTCTCTCTTTCTCGAGAAAAAAAAGCCTTGTGAGAATCTATGAAAATCAGTTAGACACTGGTTCTACATCCTCCAAGTATTTACGGCTGCAAGTCTTGATTTTTCAGAATACTCTCAACGGCGCGATCTTCTCTCGATGGCTCACGATTGCCCTCGCCGATTCACACCAACGTATAACGATCGCGCCGTGGAAACAATGGCTGCTTACGGCCCGACCTGGAAGATACCGTGGCCGCGCTGCGATTACGGAAATGCTCTGTGTTTTATATCTTTGCATTGGAACGCGCTAGAGGAATCCAGGAATCGCGTTCTAGAGAACCAATTACTCGTAACGGTTCGCGGAAGAGGAAAAGAGAGAAAGATACTCAAACGAGCGGTCCTATATTCTTTCTTCTAAAACGTCCGAGCCGTCCGTTTGTTCCTTTGTCCGTTCGCTGTCGGGAAGTTCCCTATCTAGCTCGACGTATCCTCGTTTGTGTCTCGAAAAGGGACACGCGGAGCCCTTACAGACCGCGACGGGACGCGCTACGTAACGGCGATAAGGTATGTAATGATGATTACTTCGAGGAAATGTTTCCACGGAGCACACATTTCACAGAGAAAACGCACACACGCACTAATCTACAAAGGCGCGCGCGTGTGCATGCGTGCATGAAGGAAGACCTGAGAACACGCGTTCGAAATCACAATTTCGGTCGATTCCGATCGGCGCCCTTTCTTCCCACAGTGCTTAGTTTACGCGTCGTCGGGCAAATTACAGGGTTCCGGTGTACCCGCGCGAGAGGGACACTCTTTGGAGGAGCGAATAGCGAGAGAAGAAGGCAGAGGAAGCGAGTAAACGGAAAGATACGGAATGCAGAAAAGAAGGCGAGGAAAGAAATAAGACGGAAAGAGAGAGAGAGAGAAGCTGAGAAAAAAGATCGGTCGGGAGTATCCCGAGATATTATGTAAGACCTAGCGGCACTCCCCCTGCAGTCGCTTTTTGCGCGCCCCTCGATTGTGCATCGCAACTCTGAAAATCACACACGTTGACGGAACCAGGGGTGCCATTATCAGCAAACAAACAAATTGAGGATCAAGACTGTAATTATCTGACATTATTGACTGTAACTTGATGATCTAACATTGACACATAGATCGCTTATCCGTCAGTCAGGTTCGCTAAATGCTCGGATTTAGCTCCGAATATGTTTCGCGTGCAGTAATCTGTTTGTGTGGACAACCCTCACGAGAGACCACCGCCACTTCCACGAGCCACCTGCCCCTTAATTGATATCGGTCGGCTTTTGCAAAAATTTCACGTCGCTGTATGTAAATCGGCGTGAACACGCATGAGGAGCATTAAAGCTCAGCAGCGTGTCGAAGAATACATCCTTTTTTTTCCCCTCCAGCCCTCGATGTGGCTCTTATGACCGAGCATTCGACGGTTTGTATTTGAAGCGACCATTTTATTACGCCGATGGGCAACATCGGTACTTTACCTTGTACGGAACGTTGCAGCATTATAAGTTTTCCGCGACTACAGTCCGGACCGGTAATTTGAGACGAATAATTGCGGGGCACAAAAAAATATGGTTGTTCCACGATGAGAGGGACGACGGCGGGGTGGAGGTGGACAGGGGGCGGACGAATGCGAAAGAGGGAGAAACAGCCGGCAGAGTTACGTACGTTGAGTTTGTGAGTATGTCATTGGTGGTACCCCCCGGGCTACGAGAATCCGAGCCGGAATATCCTCGTCCTCTCCATCTGCCTTCTTCGTTTTCGTTTCCCCTCCTCTCTTTCTCTCTTGTGCGCATGTATCGCGGAACGCCAACGCAGGATCGAAAATTGTTCTTGCGAGCAGCTAGAAGGTCGGCGAATTTTTCGCATGGTCATCCGTCATCGAATTTATCGTAGTGGACTCAACATCAAACTTAATGGAAATGATTTATTTCTAGGGCGAGATTTCGAGGATATCAAGTTCCAATCGTGTTATACATTTTTTTACGGTGCGCTCACCCTGCGACTTATACTTTGAGCCGAGTTATTCGTATCAAGAATCTTGTTGAGCGATGGCCGTCGACCGCAAGGCCATTCGGCGAGATGCATACCGTGCGCACCCGTTGATATTGCATCTGATATTTATCGCCTTTAAACTGGACGGCGAGCTTTTTGCCGCTGTCACTTTCGCGACCAGCCTGGCCCCAATGGGACGCTGAAAAAGAGTAATAAAACTCCTTTTCCCATCAGCACCTTACCATCCAGCCTCAACGAGCGCTATCAAGATATACGAGCCAGATTGAAATAGCTTGATATATAATAGTTATCGATTTTACACGAGAATATAAATTTCTTAACTTCTCCCTGCGCATCACATTCTTGAAAAACTACAAATAGTAAACTTATCATTAAGCAATATAATTATTGATACGATTGCGGATAGACAATCGCACGGGATATTCTGTTGGAAGCGAATCCTCTTTCGCCGTCCATTGTAATCAGATACGTGACAATGCGAGAAAAATCCCGAAGGCCTAGTCCATCACGACTTCTTGCGGATGATCAAGGGTGATCCGACTCGCGCGAGCGGCGAATGGCTCCGGTATCCGGTTCGCCTTTGGTTCTTCGATGGAGAGGCAAAGAGAGAAGAGGAGTTCGAGTTTCTGGCCGCGAGAAACGTACGGGCAGGACGACGAGGAAATCCCTGACCGGTCGCGAAATGCAAGTTTAAGGAGTAGACAAATGCTCCGTGCGCTCTATATTGATCCCAGTCCGTAGATTGGATCGAGTTTTTCACAAGAAGAAAGAGCGACTCGCGAAGCTCAGGCGTTCAATGCCACCCTTTCCGGTGGGTTCCTCGAAGAAGGGTCTGAGCGGGAGGGAGAACGATGATCTTTCCTACTCCTCCTCCTCCTCCTCCTCCTCGCGAGCTTCGGAATATCCGCTCCACGCGAGCCTATTATGCGAGAATGATAAATCGACGGGCAAGGCCGCCAGGAATCTCGATAAGATGCCTCGTCTCGTTCGCGTTCCGCCACTCGCCTCCCCCGCAGCACGCGTATTCCTTAAACTCATCCGAAGCCCGAGGTCGTTTGAACTATCGACCATCATCGTCTATCTGCCTCGGATTTCTCCCCCGACTGATACTGGAAGTGCCATGGTTTTTAACGCGTTATTTTTATTGAGGCAACACCGGCGAAATTTTTCCGTATCGAAGAACAAACGATGATCTCGGATGTGGCAATCGTAATTTCTTACATGTATATGTATAAGACGATTTATTACAACTTTAATCATAGATCATTATTCATTCGGTTAACTTGTTTTATATAGATTTAATTGTCGATATTAGTTGTACCTTAACAATAGCCGTACCTCTATTAATCGCGATCAAAGATATCGCGAGACCATAGACCCCTGAGTATTAAACGGAGAACCCGATGGAATTCCGTGGACTTGGCAGGTATCGCATCATCGATCTTGAAGCGGTAAGCGCGGGAGCGGATGAACGATCGTCATAACGGGGTTTACGAGAGAAGCCACGAAAACGGGGAAAGGTGACGAGATAAGAAAACTCGCGGATGGTCCCGGAACCGCGTCATAGGTCACGGTGCGAGTTATTCATGTAACTCGAAACGACGAACCCGGAGCTATAAAGCGCTGTTATGAAGCTTCAACTTACATCGCGTCTCCTATTTTTCTCTCTCCTTCTCTCTCTCTCTCTCTCTCTGTCTGTTCGTTCTTCTACTCCGAAGGAGTAGTCTTCCACAGTCTTTTCGCCCGTAGGTGTGCCGTTACGCTGCGAAAGAAGCGAATACCGTGGCAGTAACAATAACAATAAGGCCCATTAGCGACGTCACACGTACTACTGGACAGGATCGGTTACTTAGGATTATCTCCCGTGCCTACGTGTAAAGGATATCTCTGCGAAACGGTCCGCGTGCAATGAGAGAAACTGGATAAGAATGGGTAGCACGGTTCCCGCCGCGTAGGAAAGACGCGGTCCCAGGTGGAATGAGGAAGGAGAGACCGTACGTTCTCTCGTTGGGTATCGCGCGGGATAAAAGGGCGCTCGTGAGAGCACGAGGAAACGCGCGGGATAAAAGGGCGCTCGTGAGAGCACGAGGAAACGAGGCGAGGCGAGGCGAGGCGAGGCGAGGCGAGCGAGCAGCGACGCGACGCAACGCGACGCGATACGTCTGACGAGAGGGAAGCGCCGATCCTACAAATGAATATACGCGGGGAAATGCACGACGAGCCCCGTTCTTTCTTTCTCTTCCATTCTCTCTTCCATTTCCTCTAATGCGCCTCGACGGCAACCTCGAGCCGCGCTCGAGTTCTCGGGTGAATGCAAATGAGACAAGCCCGCGCATCGGTTAGCCACCGGGGAAGAGAACTCTGGCGAATCCATCCTCCGTATCCGGATACCGTCGTTTTCTACTTCTAGGTGAGCGACGGTATCGCCGGGTTATTACTCCGGCCCTATTCCGCGAGGGCGATGCCTCTTGACGAGCACCTTGTCATCTAATCTCATCCGGCCGCCGCGCTCATCGTTGCGCTACGCGGCTTTTTATGCGAAAATCACCGCATCGCCGCGAAACAAGAGCAGTCGGCGCGACTATTTCCGCGGTTACTCGATTATACATTTGCCTTGGCGCGAGATGGTAATTGAGCCGTTGGTCGGAATGATGATACGAGTCGTGTTTTGCTTGCGTAATAACAGAATCTATGCGAGCGCTGAATATAAAATCCAGCCGCCTCTGTCTGAGGTCTAATAATCTCACTGAACATGTATGATCTTACGCGAAGCGCGACACAGCCCTTACACGTCGCATAACTGAAATGATCGTAACTTTCCCGGTTAATTCCAATTCAATAGCCATTTATTGCCGATAACTTACGATTATGATCGTCCGCGATCCCTCCGCAAGTGCGCCGAGCATTTCTCCGGCGCACCCACACCGGTCTCATTATCTCGCGCCGTGACACGCGGTCGATAATTCGCGAAATAATTGGAAAACCGTGGAGCATCGTCTACCGTTGTGCTCGTTTCTGCGTGCGTGCGCGCACGCATACATACGTAAAATCCGCACGCGCGCTCGCGAGAAATCGAGGAAGTAGCGATCGAGGCGATTCTTTCGCACAATCCTGCATCCACGCCACCGGTCCCTCGGGAACTTTATGGCTCATGAATGAAACATGGGTCTAACCGTACATCCGCGAGACTTACGTGTTGCAACGGTGGCTTAATGTATGCCGCGATCGCGAAAAATGGCGAACCGATAAATGGAATTAAGGCGATGAGTCCGGCGTCGTCGGTTGTCTCTGTCGCTCCGTCTCGATGTCACGAGGGAGCGGTCGCGACAAGAAATCACCGATTCCACGACGGCGCTAAGAGCTTTCGCAACTTCGCGCGTAGACATGTTGTCGCGGCCGAATAAGGCGAGTCACGAATGACTCGCGACAAGTAACACTAATTACGTAGGAAGAAAAAGACCTATTTGCGTATTAGACTAGATAACATTAAGTACTTGTGACATAATAAAGTAAAATAAATTGACATAATCACTTTTAGTATTTGCGACATACTATCCTTATTAGTATCTTGCAGTATTTTTTTTTCTTCTTATAGAAACTAAAGAAATCAGAAAAAGGAAGTTATGAATTGAATTGACGAAATAATTTTTCGACATGTACAAAGGTCTTCCAACCAATTAACTCGCGTGATAACGAAGATGTGGGATGAATTAGGATAAGGACCGATAAGGTCCACTCAGCCGACCTCTCGTCTTCCTCGGAAGCGAGTGTCCCTGACTGTCGTAAAAAGCGCGGCCGGGGCTCTCTCACCTCGGCTCGTTTAACCGTTTAATGGCGGGTCAAGAGGTAATAACGCCGCCAAATAATCATAAAAAGGCGGCTGGTAGCAAACGTGGAACCCCCTGTTGCGATCGTAGTGCAGCTACAGCGTTGCGTTAACATTTTCGGTGGCGACGACATATCTTATCCCGGGTCTTCGTGGTAATTTTTTGCACAAAGTATCTCCAAAATCATTTCCGGACATGCAGCATACTTTTATCTTTCTGAATTATCTGAATTTTTTATCTCTTATTAGCAAAAGATATTTGAAGAAATGGCAAATAACCTACCTGTACATTTATCTGAGCCAAATTATCATAACGTAACGAATAAGTAAAATATGAAAATTATTTGTTAATATTTTGCTTTTAAAATTAATTTTTTGCTTTAGTTTTTAAAAAGTTACGTTTTCTAAAAGTTTAGTTTTTTAAAAAGTTAGAGGCTCGATAACCAAATTGATTAAGTAACTTTTTAAAAAGTGAAGCAAAACAATTATTTTTAAAAGCAAAAAATAGCAAAAAATAAATAAATAATTTTCATGTTTTATTGGTTACTCTCGCAATACGAGTGAGCCAAGCGAGAAAATCAATTGCGGAAAAGAGGCAACGATACTTCGAGACTTTCGAGTATTAATTTAAAACGTCTTTTTTAAGAGTGGATAATTCATATTAATTATAAAAATTAATGCAAAATATATATCTAGCTTGATTTATGTATAAAAGTAAGCTAAAAGATAAGCACGTCAGAAAATTACGGGTGGTCCATATGGACTTTGGCTTATAGCTCTAATCTCTTCCGTCACTACAATATCTATTGCCAACGAAGAACGAGCGACGAGCTTCAAAGGATGAACGAAGCGATTCATCGGGAGGAAACGAAGCGTGGCCGCGGATATAGTACACGGTGGGCCAGGAAAATCACGTTCGACCCCCGACCCTGACCCATGGAGCCCTGCAGTAGCGAAGACGCCAGACTGAAGACGAGATCTCACTGACTATGTATCCCTCGGTGGCGGCACGATGAACGTTCACATTGAACACTGAATGAGAAAACGAGCGAGAAGCGTGCAAGATAGCTTCACGCCAATTAATTCTCTTTAAAGGCCGTCAATCGCACAAAAAGAATGACAAGACTGCTTGACACACTGATTTTCGTCAAATTTGAATCTCTGATAAAAGTCGACCACTTACTTTAACATAATTAATTAAAGATTTCATATAAAAAAAGACTTGGCAATAATGAGAGTTTCAATAAAAGCGGTAACTTGGTGCACAAAATATCCAACAAATAGCCAATTCAAGGAAGGTCATATCGCTCGAAATCAATGGAATGAGTCATGCACAAATTCGGGCAATCACGACTTTGACCTTCCATTTATCCATTGCGCATTACGTCTAACGCAGAAGACGGACGGAACTGAGAGACTTAATAGTTTGCAATCGATGTGCTCATGAGAATGATGCGTAATTGTGAACCAACGTGGAACGATTCTCCATATGAAAGAAAGACAACGGCATGGCAGGAAGAAACTGAAAAAGAAAAATACCTCCGAGGTTGTACCTTGGACCTCCCCCCCAATGATCGGACCGATTTAATAAGCATATCGCGAAACTCTATGATTACGAAAGTTCGCGAAAGCGTCGGAAAGCGCCGGGATGATCTTTATTCCCAATTGGATCCACGGTGGATCGAGGGCCCCTCTTAATTGACGGAGAATCGAACGGGGAAGAGGTGGGTGGGTTTTGGGGAGGGTCCCGCGCTCGCATGGGAATTATTTTTAATAAGGATCCTTGTGCTCCGCGGCGCATACGGCGCCTCCTCTTTCTCCTCCTCCTTCCTCGCCTTTCAATCTCCACCGAGGCTTCACGTACGTGACGTGTATATATCGATTAACAAGACTCGAGTACAAAGGGCGAGCCTCGAAGTGAGTCCACTTATAAGTATAACCCGACAGTTTTTGCGCAGGCAACTAACGCACATTTACATCGATCGGCGCGACACTGACGAGAAAAGAAGCTGCGCAGCACTTGCAAGTCACGGTCGACGGTTATCGAGAGATTATTCTTCTTCTCTCGTAATAAAGAACAATCGAACACGCGATTCGTACGACATTCGAAGAAAGGAGACTCCTGTCGGAAGTATCGTGCCTGCCACTGCTGCCCTTCTCTCCGCGAATGCAGACAGACGAGCCATTCCTCAAAGGGGTAGCTCTATAATCATAATTTAGCCGTAATTACATTTATGACCCACTTTGCCCTCGTAAATTGTCTACAGAAATCGGGGGAGGGAGAGAGGGCTCGTTGTTATTACGCGCCTCGGATGCCACGGACGATCCGGCGTTCCTCTCCTCTTTTATTCGTCTCTTCTTTCTTCTTCTGCTTCTTCCTCTTCGTCAGTCTCCCATCGCCAATCTCTCTTCATCGTCATCGTCGTTGTCGTTATTGTCGTCGTTATCATCATCGTCGTTGTCGTCATTGTCGTCGTCATCGTCATCGTCGTCTTCGTCGTCTTCGTCGTCGTCGTCGTCGTCATCGTCATCGTTTTCGTCTTCGTCGACTCCATCTTCGACTTCTCTTTTCAGCTGTACGCGGTTATTAAGATCGTGATTGGAAGAGGCGAACAGGCTGATTCGTCAGGTGGAGCGGGTTCAGCCACCCTGACTAATCGAGAGTAGTGATAATCCAAGTTCGAAGGAAACGATGGATTCCAAGTATCCGTCTCTTTTTCTGACCGAGACCAATATTCTCTCGAAAATTAGTCCTCGGAACTTATTTGCGGAGGTATTGCGTTAATCTCGGGGCGCTTTAATTTTAGAGCATTTCGTCAGTTAATTGAGAGACTTTGCGATTTTTTCTCATCGCGGAGTACACGGAAGAGCACTAAAAAGAACGGCGGTCGATCGGTTCCCTCTCGGGCAATGGAATGGAGGCGCGTATCAAATCCGAATACATTGACGCAACGTGTATACCCGAGATAATTACCTGTCTCTTATCTTTTAAAGACTTATATCATAATAATACTGGAATACAATTTTTTTTAAATTATCGTTATAATACTCTCGCTTCGATATTATTGCAAACAATATACATATATATTCATATCTTCTCTCTTCCTTTACATTCCTCCTTTGATTTTCGCTTCATTTGTATATTTGAATTCGATATATTATAAAGATAAATTATTCAATATTTTTTTTCATAGAATGGAATCAAATAAAAGTTAACCGTATAGATTGTATCCGAACCTGTTTATTTCGTACACATACTCGAAGTCAATTCAGGGGAGGACGTAACAAAAAACGAGAATGCCTTTATAATGATTGACAAGCACTTTGATAGAGAAAAGCTGACGTGAATGAAGGTGTTTGCGAATTCCTGGTGGCTTGTCGGTCGGGGCGATCAAGGGAGCGGAAGTCGCGCGATTTGAGAGTTAATAAGGTTCGGGAATCACGTCGGGAGGGGCGGATGGTCGAGATAAGGTAATCGGCGATCGATTTCGCCGCGAGAAGGTGAATTCGTCGAGCGTGCCGGAAACGGTGGGGGACCCTGCTTTTCGCGGAGGGCGAAAGAAAGAGCTGCGGCGGGAAGGAGTGGACGCATTCCTGCCGCGATGAGACGCGGTCCCATTGGCTCCCGAGATGGCGGAGCGTCACACCGGTTGGCCGCCTTAATAATATGGTACGGCAGCGCCGAGGACTACCACTGCCTGCCTGCCTACCTCTGCTTCCTTCGGCGTTCCACATCTTACCCACAGGAGGTTGCTGCCGTACGGTACGGTTGTACCCCATACCCACCAACCACTCGGTTCTTACGTTACCCCTTCATAACGTTGTGCGATACCGAATAACTAAAATTTCCTTATGGACACAATAGACAATGAAAAACTTCTGACTTTGTCAGAAAGCTTCAAATATGAATGTTAGAGTGGATTTTAAATTAATCGTTGAAATTCGAACAACAATCTGTTCAATTTTTCAATGAATTTTTCTACATTACAGACTTGTCTAATAAAATCATGTTGGTTATCATAGAATAAATGAATAAGAGCATCGGATATAAAAATATATCACAATGCGAGATTGATACAGATCGCCTGCTAAAACGTTTCGAATATATTTCATTGCTGCAGATTAGCGTACGCCGAAACGAAATTATCCGTATATATCTTGCAACTGTTAACACCTGGATAAGAAGTGATATAAATCATCTAGTTTACACAGGCGGCATAAATTTCTCACGCAAATTCTTCATTCCAAGGATATTCCTGCTAATAGCGACGAAATACTGCTACGCGACGGTCCTTTTCAAGCCGGGACAATTAAATTCACAGGGAGAAACCACAAGCCAAGATGTTTCACCTCTCATCGTGATGTCTTCGATCTAACGTAGTCGTATCGACAGCAGCAAGAAGCGCTCGCGCTCGCGTTTAGGTAGCTCTCTCGTCTGTCGAGAGTTCTTAAGCGCCGAAGGACGCATTCGCGCAAATTTTGTAGTCGGGCTTATGATTACTTCGCGCATAACCTGCCATTATGTATATTACCGTCTCTCGCGCATTTCGTCCGTGGGCTTCCGATGCTGCTCATGCAGGGAAAGAGAGCGAGGAGAGTGAGAGAGAGAGAGAGAGGGTGAAGGCCTGCATACGCGCGAAAACATATACAAGCGCTGAATATACATTTGGTTGGACGAAGGCATAAATAATACGATCTCGCCGCGGGTCAATCTTACGGTAATAGACACGCCGAGGTAGTCGCGGTACGATAATTAAAACTTGCTCATAGCTATGATCGATCCCTGCGCTACGTCGTCGCGCGTATACGTGACATTATTCTACCGCGGGTGTTCTCCACACGCTCCTTACGAGCTGTTGAAATATTATCTCGTTGATGCTAAAATCGCACGCGATAAATTATTTTTGTTTTCTGTCACTGTCATATGAGAGAAGCCGTGAAAAATCTTCCTTCACCGTCTCGTCAAAAACCTCTCAATCTCAGCTTGCAAAATCGTTACGCAAGTTGTTATCAAACACTTGGACTTGTTTTACTTCGAGGACGACAGAACGCGAAAATCTTCAGTTATTTATCGAAATTTGTGCCTATCGATTCCGTCGTTGCTTAAGCGAACCCAACTTACTCGCGTAGCAGTAAGCCGACCGGAAAGACTGGCCGGCCCGGCGAGAGAGAGAAAATAAAATTCGCCGAACCTCGGTAATACGTTTCGAAACAATTACGCTATGCTCGAACGCGCCCGATGGCTACGACGATCGCTTCGCATATACGTCCCTTGTGCCCAATGGTCGCCGTGTGACGGTGAAAAAAGACCGGATAGCAAAAAAGCACCGCGACAAAGGTCCTCGTTCACCTTTGGCTAACCGGTGTCCCTCTTTTTTCGCGCAGTGTATCTCTTACCGTCGCCATCGCGGTACTTGTGGTTCGATTCCATTGTCGGAAGAGTATCATTTCTTTCCACTTGATTTCTGACGAAGATCGTCGTGATCTTCGGACTTCGGAGCGCTTCTTTGCTTTCGTATCGACACCGCGAGCTTCGTAATCGGAACCCCTCGGGCCGACGAAGCCAAGCGCGGAGAGCCGTCGAGATAAAGTTGCAGAAGACCGCGCGCGAAAATGAGCGCGGATAGTGAACGATTAGAGCGGAATATTGCGGAACGATAAATATCCGTCGGCGCGTATGTCTACATACCGTCGGTGTATTCATGTCGCGTTCACCGCGCGTGCACTCGCGCGAATTGCAAAATCGCGCGAGAGCAAGATTAAAATTAATCGTTAATGACAGCTTTGACTTAGCGCGCATAAAGGAATCCAAATAAATAAGCGGATCGGGGACGAGACTCGCGCTCGCAGCATTTACGAAAGCGTAATAAAGCGGTCGTAAACGTCACAAGCATTTTTCCAGCCGATAATCGCGGACGGCGGCTATCTCGCCGTCCGACGTTTCTGCGGCTTTCACCGCAATCACGCGCGACGAGTAAAGCAAGCACCGCAGTCGCCGTCGCCGTCGCAGGACTATCAATTGTATGCGCGTGCGAATATCCTGTCGCGCACCGCGCTGATCTTACGATTTCATCTCGCTTCGGCTTCGCTTCGGCTTCGCGATCGAGCGAGCCTTGCGACGTACGCGAATCGACGAGCGCGTCGTCTCACACGGGATATCTGACAGCTGTCCTTTCTCGAGGAGGACAATGGGTGCAACAACAGCCGCCGCGACTTCCTTGTCAGCCTTGTCGGATAACAGGATCGCGATCCCAATGCGAGGAGATAAACCTGATGCGTGGAGACGAGGGAATCGATCTCGCCAAACGCTTGGGTGCATGCTAACAAATAGTCCGTCGGCACGATGTGTAACCTGCCCGCCGTTGTAACAGCCGTTAATGGCGGAACAAGTTATCAACGACTGCTGCAAACAAGCCAGATCTTTACATAACGATCTGTCCGCTTCGCAGGGGTCTTCCGCTGTCGTTAGCGTAACCATCGGAAGAACGGGCCGACTGTCCGACTATAAATACAGCATCGTCGCGTCTTATCGATCGTATCAAGTCGAGACAGAACCACTGGTTGTCGCGAAACGCCACGTGACAGGGATGAGCGTGGAGGATGGGCCGCTGAGCAAATGCTGTTATTATCGCGATATATCAACGTATTACGGGATACATTAGCTACAGCGAAATATAGAGAAGGAAAATGTAAGAATTTTAATGCTTCTTGCGTTAAAAGTCGCAATATGTATTCTAAATAATGATTACTTGTTGCACGCAAGCGTGGCGGATTGAGAATTCCCTTTAATTGTGCACGATGAAAGGGAAAGGTTAAAGTTAACAAGTCGGCGACCAAGGAATCCAAGCAGAAACTAGTAAAAGCACGTAAACATATTGACATATATTATGGCATCTATAAAATAATTGATCGAAGAGTCGAGTAAAGGGACGGGACGGGAGGTATATAATTCTTCTCGCGCTGACGCGAACGCAGAAAAGAAGCAACGTGGGAATGTTATTACCGCGATGTATGCAGTACACAGTGTGGGATCCAATCTCCCTCGATCGTACGACGCGTCACGAGGCGAACGTAAGCGGGATTACTCATTCTTGCGAAAAGATTGCAACAAAGTGGGAAAAAGAAAGCGGCGAGTAACGGCCGAAACGACTTTCGATTGTACAACACAGAATTCGACTTGGACGGACGTGAATGAGGGATCGGTACAAACGCTATCATTACCACGTTGAAACGTCCGTGAACTTCCAATTAACTCGGCGCGGGACCATTCTCGCTCGTACAATGTATTCCCCTCGACTACCATCAACAGCGCCGCCGTACACTGATTTTCGGTTAGCGGCCATCTCATCAGGTCGAGCTGGGACTCATCGGGACTACGTCATGACAACGGCGATCACAAGGAGCGTACGTACGCGAATGTGTATTATTAACGCGCACCGGGCCTGGTACCACGCGGCCAAGATCCCTTCACGCCGGGGAAGGATATCATCCCGGACATCATCATGGACGTCTACATTGTGCGCTACCAGTTCGGCCCACGGGCACCATTTTTGCGTGGCCGACGGACGTTCCAATAAAATCGGTACGTCAGACAATTTTCGGTTACGCGTGATCTCATTAAGTTGCCCGTAGAGGCAGTCCGCTCCTCCTTCTCCCTCTTCTACTTTCTCTTCTCTTCTTCATTTCCACCTTCTCCCTCTCTTTTACCTCTTCTTTCTCTCAGCTGCTCTTTCTCTCCGCGCGGCCGCAGCCGCCCGACACCCTCGATATTCCGCGCCTCATCTCCCGGCCCCGAAGATGGCGATCATTATTTCAAAATCGTTCCAAATATTGACGCAAAAAGTGCATCTCGCATCCTGCGGTGGCTCGGCTGCGAGCGCGCCCTTCCTCGCTAGTTGGGTTCCAGCTGATCGCGTCGCCGATTGTATTCGCCTCGAGACTCGAGACCGCCGCGAGTACTCACGTGTATTCGCGCGCGGGTATACATACGCGCATCAACCGGTAACAGTCATTATCGGACGATAGCGGGTACGGTGTGTTACGAGTTGGGAATAGGGATGGAGGTGAGTAATTTTCGTGAAAAGAGAAAGAGAGAGAGAGAGAGAATGACAGCAACAGAAGAGAATCAGAAGGTGTGAGAGTACATCGAGTAGGAAGAGGAGCGAGGGGGCAGTGGGAAAGGAAGAAAAGAATAACAAAAGAGGCGTACGGGATCGCCTTGCGAACGATACGCAGGTAAAATGGCGGTGCGCGCGATCACGTCTCTGCGGTGAGGCCGCACCACGAAACGAACGACGACGACGATGACGACGACGACGACGACGACGACGACGAGAGAGGAGGGATGAGGAAAGGGGATGACGACGAAACGGAAGGGAAAACGAAGTCGCAGAGTGCGAATGAACGGTGAACAATGAGGGAAGGGACATGAGAGAAAAGGGCAAAAAAAGGAGAGAGGGGGACGGCATCGCTGAAAATCGTCGAGGCGGGAAAGGCGGACGGTTATGGTGGTGGTAACGAGTCCCGAGTCGGGAGTGGGAGGTGGCTTAAAAATGAAGTAATATGGTAAAAATATGGCGGGCAATTTTCGAGGGGAGACGCAGACGACGAACCTGTTGGTCGAGCCGTGCTGGGCCGAGCTGGGCCCGAGCGGGGTTTGACGTTGCAACGCGCGCGCGCGAGGGGGTGTGCTGGTACCCGTCGGCGCACGTAATGTCGGTGGGCCCTCGTGAGTTCAGCGCGGTGGATGCACCATGCTCGGATCCGGCAGCGTAAAGATAGTCGTCCGAGATAGCGCAGAGTTAATAACAGACGGGCGGATGCGCGATTTTATGAGGGACGGGGTGAAACCGCGGATTATTTTTATGGCGCGTGAGGTGATTGCGCAACGCGAAATCCCACAGGAAGAAATAGTATTATGATCCGCGAAGCAATTCGCGGTTCGAGCGACGTAAACGCCCTGTCGCCGAGGACGCGGTGCGTTGCACGTCGCGGATTTAGAGTTATTACATGACCGTCGGTGTAACCGCAGTTACAAAACGCAATCACGGCTGTGAAGCAACTAAGTAAAAGGTATTCGTTCCGTAGGTACGTTCACCTATGTTAATTATCATTTTTCACTCTTATTCTCTCATTTATATTATAAATATAACTCGTAAAACGAAAATATATAACTCGTTTGTCCCGACTCGTTCGAGGCAGAACGCGGAAGAACGAGGACGATCGAGGAGTCCACTGGCCGCGGAAACCGCGGAACAAGTACGCGCGAGATTCTAATCGCGCGCAATTAAGGTTCGAGCCGTTTACGAATCGCGGCTATGAGTAACGATTCAGGCCGGCCGAGGCTCGCCACGGCAGTTCGCCAGCACGCGGTCGTTCGCTTCCTTTAATTATTCCCTAGACGTTCCATGCCGATCGGAAGGTATAAATCGCCGCTCGGGTTTTCGCAGTGCACTGGCACGCACGCGATTAACTCATGCCATCTCACGCGCTACCGAGGGGCCCCCGCTGCCCCTCTTTCCAACGCCGACGGTGTCAGAGTCGCTTATGGAGTGTGCTCTGAAACCTCGCTCGGCTCCTCTTCTTTTTGCGCGCTCGTAAATCTCGTAATAGTAGATAGAAATAGCGATGGCACTGATATCGTGCTCGCGCCAGGTATCGGATACTTGTATCAATTTTGCACACGTATCAATCTTCCGCGTGATAGTTACCGGGAATGTCTGTCCCGCGTGAATATTAATACGAACTACGTCAATCTGTCGCGGGCAGCGTGAAGCCCAGCCACCGCCCTGATATCCTACATTGTACATTGTACGTGATAAAATCCAATTTTTGAAAAAAAAAAAAAAAAATCTAAATTACACGCACGTCCCGCGCTCCGTTCGTCATGCCGACGAAGCACCTTCAATCCGCGATCCCGCGAAAGCGCTGCTCGCAGCGACAAAAGCGTCGAAAGTGATCCGTGTGAATCCATCTCGTGACTCATCCGTCAATGATAGCAGCACGCGTGTGCACGCACCCCCGTCGGGAGCCGCAACCTCTGCGCTCGTTGAAGCGTTGCGAGCCGAGCGCGTGATCACCGGCGTGGCGAGTCACTCCGGTATTACGGCTATTGGATAAGAGCGCGTATCTACTTAGTGTCCATGCCGTGTACACGGGATTACCTGTTGCCGCGGCTTAAACGCGAGCTGCGAACCACCCGTCGAGGTTACCTAACAGGGTACCGGCGTCCAATACGCGTGTACGTACGCACATACCGTAATAGCGAGCCGTATATATGCCGTGCGCGCGGCGAACGAATCGGCGCGAGTCATTTCATGCATCGCGAAACGAGCTGTCGGGCTCTCTCTCCTCGAACACAGGCCCGTGTTCCTCCGACGCGTAGTTACTTCAGAATGGAATGCCTCGCTCGAGCTCGAGCCGAGGGTGCTCCGCCCGGATGACTTCAATGTTGTGACGCGGACGAACGTTCCCCGCGCCAAGATAGAAATCATCTCACCGACCAGTTTCCTCTAACGTCGCTCGCGATAATCTCTCTAAGAGAAATTAAATGCTGTTTAAGATTGAGAAAAAAAAAAAATCAACATCTCGAAAATATGCTCAGAAAATACGCAAACAAAAAGCTACAACCGAGCCAGCAAATTGAATTAAATTCACTCATGGCGAGTGACGCGGTTAAGGACAACGCTTTTCATTAACGATTATAGAGCGCTTGGTCGACGGAACGACGCATCTTGCGCATTCCGCGTGATTTTACATGTATCGCAGGGTGCAACGGCCCTAACGACTTTAGCAGGACGAATGGCCGCGCGGCGAGTCGTCTCGCTGAATCGAGACGCGCGTCTCGTAAAAGATTCGCCGGGAACTGCCGGGGCATGGGGACAGTAAGTCGTCTGTGCGGACGTGCGCACGCACGCACGACGTCGTTCGCGGTCTCGCCGGTCAAGTCAGGCGAGCGCGCAAGGATGACTGAGCGCATAGCTCCACATCCTCTGCACTTACATCATCGCGTCACCCTGAACTTACCTCACGACGCGACACCGAGGTCGCAACGGACGAGGACGCGACCGTCATTCGTTTGTTCGTTCGTTCGTTCGCTCGTCCGTGTCACACGTGCCACGCGTGCCTTCGACTCAGGGTACTCAAGGTGTCCGTCTTTACACCCGTGACGTTCCGGCGTGGCGTCTCACGTTTTCGAGCCTCGGCAACAATGAGCTCGTTCATCGATCCGGTTTGATCCCTCGACGATGATCCCGCGGGACGTGAGGAGAGGAGCGGGAAAGAGGAGAAGAAGAAAAAAAGCACGTGGCACATCGCGCTTATGGTCATCCAGCAAAACAGACTCGTTAACTCGTTAAGGACTCTACCGACACATAGCGTACATGTTGTTCGCAAAAAATCAAACTCGTGTAATAACTAATGTAATATTCCAGTAAAAGTAGAAATCGATAATGAATGACTTGAATTGGTTCATACTTCAATTACTTTGAAGTTTTGAAAATAAAAATTATAGTTTTACTTGCCTATAATTTTCTTTAAAAAAAAAATTATTGAATTTAATAATTCTTAAATTTATGATTACTTGATCGAAGGATATTAAAAGATGTTTGAAAATAATAACATGCATGATGTATTTTCGTATAGCGATAAGATACCGTAATTTTTTTTTTTAAGAAGAAAAGCCGCACGATCGATTGTAATACTTTGAGTACATGTCAGACTCGAGAAGTCGATTTTCAGCGGTCCGTTTGTAGACAGAGCGAACCGCGGCCCGACAGTCCGCAATTATCGTAGTAACAAATAGCTGTTGATTGTACAGCAAAGCCACGGTTTAGTGCCTCTAATCGTCGGGTCAACCTTTCGAGAACGAATGCGGCCGCGGCGCGTAATTTATAACGTCACAATCATCGCGGATGGAACCTCGAGTTACACTGCGGTTCGCGTTGAAGCAAATGAAATTAATTGATTTAGCCTCCAGTGTGGATCTTCGGCCGAATGGAGTAACGAATGTTCTCCTTAAATATTCCGACGTCAGTCGTTTGTAGAGCTTTAACAAAGTAACGATCTCTCGGGCGATGATGAGAACGGACCTCGCGCGATCTCGACGACGATCGCCGCGAGATAGGATCATCCGGAAACGTTGCCGTTCGCACCGAAATTGGTTTTTATCGCTGTAATTGCGCCTGTGCCCGCGGTCGTCACGTTCTGCCGCATCGAATTATCGAGTGACTTGCGAGGTTTTAATACGCGAGTCTCGCCAATAAGTCGCCGCTCGCACTGGTCCACATTTACGCGCGCCATCAAGGACCGCTCCAACGAGAATATGTATCTTTCTCGATCGCATCACGCGACGCGTTAGCATCAAGGTTACTGCATAGGATCCCGGGATCCGGTCCTCATTTACATATCTCATTGATGAGCGAGAAGATCATTAAAGGTCCGCAAGAAAGCGACCGCAATTGCGACGCGTTAGCGTTGCCGAGTTCGGCCATGCTGGCAGCTACGGTAGATGTAATAACAGCTGAAAAACAGCGCGACGACCTCGGCCATCGACACCGAAAGTTCTGCAATTTCTCTCTCTCTCTCTCTCTCTCTCTATTCCTCGCGTATTTCTCCTCCGAACCTTTCATTCTCGCCGATACTCCCGCTTGAAATGGGCTCAGTGTTGTGTCTGATTACGGTCCTATAACCGCGACGATTCCTTCGCGCCTTCTTCTTTCTGCTCTTTCCGCGAATTCTGTAGACGTGCTCCGAAAGACCGTGGCCGTATATCCAGGGCCGTGTTAACCTTCCGTTTATAATGTGCGGTGGAAAAATGCATGCTCTCTGCCGAGGCGAGAAAATAAAGTCACGTGGTGGCTCAGCGAGGCGAGATCAAAAGGAACGTACTTTGATGGAAAGGGCGGCCGTACCCGGCATGGCTGTAGAATGAACTTCTGGATCGGCGAGGCTCGCGGGATGCGGAAGGAGAACGGCAGAGGGGAAGATAAAGGGGGCGGAACGAGCGCAGAGATTCAATTACGATCGATCGCTTCGCTCCGCTCTGGACAAATACCGGTCCGTGTGAGATAAGGGGGCTCATCTCATTTGCTTCCTGGACCCCAAAGGCTATTAAAGACCCCGCAGATTCGCTCATGCCGCTCATTGATGTGCCATTGTGGCGAGATGAGGCGAGACAGGACGCCTTACATGTCGCAAAATACTGGCAGTTGCGAATACCGGGACGTTTGGATCACTCGTACGGTAATTTTTCACAAAATACATCTGTCATTTAACAATATTGCATAAATATTGCATTAATATATCGCAGCATCGTCTCATGTATATTGCATCTGCTCATATGTTTAAGACTCGCTTGCGAGAATGATTAAAGTACGATCGAATAAAGTAAATAAGTCAAACTTGGCGATATTCGTCATCGTTTTCTACATCACCGTTTTACTAATGAGAAAGAGAATATATCAGACATTGCACGTGGATTATTTGCGTCTCCGCAACTCCGACGCACATCTTTGATCACCGTAGGATTCAATGTTGCAACGTCATCCGCCGACGGCGTGGCTTAGATGTGGAAATGCAGCGATGTCACAGCGACAGAATGAAATTTAGATTGGTCCGTCACGGCCCTTATTAATCCTGCGTGAATAGATTCAATGAAGACGGCGGGATAAGATCGGAACGGGAAGTCGGAATGAATGGAATAGCGACGGGCGCGTTCACAAAGAAGAAAGACGAAATCGCCGGGGCAACGAAATCTCGATCGCGCGCGGGATCAATCACGCGCATCGATATCAAGGAGTGACACCCAGGAACGAGTCTATTAGGCGGTCGATAACCACCGGGTCCGCGTTCCGAGGAACGCGCAGGTCACTATCGCCAGACCCCATCAACATTCTTTATCGACGCGATAATAATTTATTACCCTGTCCTACGCTCTGGCGTTTCACCAAGAGGCCGTGAGGACGCTTCCAAAGAATACCCGCGTGCGTCGTCTCGATATTGCACCTTCGCGCAAAAGTAAAAAATAAGACCCGCTGGCCGGGAAGACTAGAAGTTGACATCGTTACGACGTAACCGTTCCGGCTTCTCGTTACCGCGCGTAAGATCGTTGACTATAACGCATGAAGGGGATGAAAAGAGAAAACTAGTAACGTATTATCGTCAACACGCATAACAATGTTCTGCCAAACGGACGGCGTTTCATTATTTATCGTTCATAACGGCCATTAAAATCGCGCGGTATCCGCAACATTGATTACGCCCGATAAGAGGGCGAATTTAACGATTAATGTGATAAGTGGTTTCCCGAACGAAACTAGGGGTCGTCGCATGTCGAGATCGGACATGAAATGTCATGAGCGAGAAATCTCGCACGTAACGCAGAAATACAAAAATTACGTTTCATCCCGATAATCATCGATGTACTGCTGGAACGGCATACCGGGGGTCGTCACCGGGATGGAAAGAGGAGGCGGGGGAGGGAACGAGCGGTGGAGAGATAGAAGCGGAGAACGCGAGTTAAGCTGTGCGCGCCTCATCTTCGTAAATCGACTCTTCGACGTCCCTCCGTCCCAGCCCCATTTCAATATCCCCAGCTTCGTAAAAGCAATCGCTGATTCACGGTGTAACGATCCAGGTGTATGAGGTTTTGCACCTTGCCGGGCCTCACGCATCGCGCAACGGATGAACGAAAGTATCCTTTCATACCGGACACGGGGATATGCAATCACGGAGATTAAACGCTACCGAAAGCACGAAAAAGAATGCGCGTGCGATCAACGCGCGTATAGCGTTGCCCTTTCCCCTCCCATTTTTTTCCCCCGTTATCGTCAGGGGACTTCCGCGCGCAGGACACGCCGCCAACTGTACAAAATACGCTTTCGGAGAGATTACTTAGCAATTTTAGATAATTGCACAATCGCGGGTACGCCGGAGGCGTTTCGCCGTATCGGACAAATAAGGGAGACACGACGGAATGTGTAAAAAAAAAATTTGAGAGGCTGATTATTATGTAATCCTCCAGCTCAATCGCGATAAACATATATCAATCTTCGAGCATTAGATGTGATGAATGGCACATCCGACTATGTCCAGCGTTAAAGTCACCAAATCTATCACCTTGCGAGCTGATGGCTCCGAACGTAATTGTGAGCGAAACATTCAAACATCGCGAAGCTACGTCCTTGATAATTTTACTCGTGGTAAGGAACTTGCTCAATGACAAGATTTATCAGATGTTAATTAATCGCCCGTAAAGATCTGAAGAACAATTTATCTGATTGATGCCATGGTCTCTTGGTACAATACCAAAGATCGCACGCCGATCCTTGGCCAGACCACACGGCCGACCGTTTATTGATCTCTGAACTCGCTGCATCGCGCGTTAAAACGAGAAGTCGGCGGTGAGACGAATCGACTCTTTCTGAAGCAGGATACGGCGGGGATCACGGTTCGTTGGATTCGGTAGTATCGTTGACGAGATCCATCAGTGGCTAATGAATCGGTCGTAAAAGTCAGGCTCCCCCGATCTATATTCCACCTCGCGTTACCGCGCCAGGATTCGTTTTAGGGCTCGAATAATGTATGCCATGCACGTGGGTCCTCGTATCGTCCCGCAGTGCCGCGTTTCTTATTGGCTCGTAATAGCTCCGCCACGATGTCGGCCATGAGCGACCGAGATACGGAACGAAGCTACCAATCGATGCATTCGCGCACATATTTCCTTTAACGGAGAAAACGAAAGAGAGAGAGAGAGAGAGAAAAGGAGGGAGGGGAGGGAAAGAGAGAAATCGGAAACTTGCGTGTTCCGTTATTATTCTAACATGACGTGCGACTAATTACAAGTTCGAGAGACCCCAATCATATCTGTCGATCATCGGTCGCGGGACATCCGTCGGTGCCCCGCGCAAAACGCCGCGGCATGAGAGAGATTTCCCCCCTCCCCTTCTCTCTTTTCTTGATTTTTCCCTCTTGCACGCTCTTCTTTCGTTTGGTTCTTCGGCTGCCACCCGTTCGTGTGCAAAAACTTTAATCGCGCGCCCCGACCGTAAAGACCCCCCCCTCTCTCTCTCTCTCTCTCTCTCTCTCTCTCTCTCTTTCCCGATCCTTCTTTCGTTCTCTACATCTTCCTCCTTCTCCTCCTCGTCCCGACCATCTCCGGCCGCCCTTTACCATCGCCTCTACCAGGCACATCGCTGATCGTTGCCGGCCGTGGAGCGAGTAAGAACGAAAGCGACCAAAAAATCGCCGGCTGATTGTTTTACGTCCGACCGCAGAGGCAATTCGTGCGCGAGAAGAAAACGGTGACGTCGGTAGGAACGGATCACCGTAGTCGCGCGCGTTCTGTAGGTTCAAAGACTCAGATGATTCTCCGACCTTGGAAACTAACGTCTCCTCTCCTTCTCGCTCAAGTCAAACCACGTCGCTCAGTCATACATAATTGACGAAAATAGGCACGCAGTTATTTGCTCATTAACGTCGGCGGATTTATCATCGACGTGCGATTAGAAGGCGACTCTCGCCTAAAATTTATATCTATTTATACAAAGGTAAGAACTCGCCAGTCCGAATCGGTGAATTCATGAACAACCGTCGCGTTCGTCTTTCATAGAGCAACTAAGAGAAACTACGTACAATATTTTTATTGGTCTTGCGGATATGCGCCCTTGGACGGCGAGGACGTTGCTTTTACGAGCGGATACTGTATTTCAGCCCTCTAAATTTAATTAAGCGAAATAAAGTAAGCAATAAACGCCACGAGTTGTCGGCTCTCGGAACGATGTTTGGAATTCCCATAAATACGTAGATGTGTATTGAACCCGAAGGAATGGATGGATTCTTAGGACTGCATGCGCGCAGCGCGCAAGGATCTCAAGGACGACGGTGCAATTTCCATTTTCCTGCAGCAGCAGCAGCAGCAGCTCCGGTGAGCAACTCGGCGTAAACCGCGCCGGATAGTTTCTTCCTTAGCCCTCTTCCACGTCCCTATCCTTCCCTCGCCCTTTCCCTTGCCCTTGCCATCTCCCGTTCTCCCTTCGCGAGTCGTTTAGCCGACCGCAAAATTAGCCGCGAGCCGCACGAATGGTCCTTGAGCGCGATAAAATAACATCCTTTTTCGAAGTTGCGCACTGAGACGAAGGAGGTTAGCCGCTATTCCTCGCGGCTAAATCTTATTTGCGCGAAGACGCGATGACGATTACCGGCTAGGTGTGCGTCTCACTGACCAGAGGACCTATCCGTTGGCGGTTTCGACTTTTTCCTCGCCTCGATGGTTCCCAGATCTTGCCCCTCGGGACACATTCGCTCTCTCTCTTTCGCAGAAGGTACATGACTGTTGCAATCTCATCCTCCAGCGCCCGCGGCATTTACGCGGTACGACCGATGATAAAGGCAGCGACCGAGCTGCCTTTTCACCGGCCCTGTAGCTTATAATTAACGTTCGGAATTATTTTAACAAATTGGCCGTGCCTGCTATAAATCGTCAATCGTAAAACGCGCCGAAGATCGTAATAACACGACGAAATATCTAAAAGATAAACATCCGTACGCGCGCGATCATTCTTCTGCTGAATTCTTTAACTGAATCGTACCGCGAATCACGAAGAATGTTTTCGGAATTGTTTCGTGAGAACGATATTACGTACACAATTACGCGCGATCCTCGATTATGTATACAACGAGCAGGAACGAGGCGCAACCAACAGTACCATGCTATCCAATGGGATCGTACTCTCGTGGAATCTCTCGGACTTTCGAGCCGCTAACGAAGGTACACCCCCTTTGTACTCTCACCCTCGAATACTCGAACGCGAGGTGCAACAAGAAGAAAAAATTTCTGCTCGTGCTGCTTAGCGGACCTTCGTAAATGTAAATTGATCGGAGCAACGTTCATTAATTAGTCGAGAAGTGGTACAGTCATGCTGCGCCTGAATCTTACTCGTGTCCTTTTCCTCGCACTCCCCGTACGTCTGCATAAAAATGACCGCGGATCATTTGCATCGACACAAAGTTCAACGCTGAATGGAAGTTAACGCAATCGAAAAATATTAACGATTCAAACGAACGAGATTTAAAATAAGCTAAAACGTAACCATCTTCGCACAACTATTACAAAATGAACTCGAAAATGCAGTTTTTAAAGAATATATATTCTACGAATATTTTAGCTCTTTACCGTTCGCGCGTCTCGGCTTTAATCATGAATCTCTAAATTAATATCGCCATTGATTGAAAATTCTTACACGTTGCGCCCAAGATGGTTTCCTTCTCTCTCTTCCCTATCTACTTCCCCTCTCTCTTCCCTCCTTCCCCC
>VBVQ01000085.1:0-52774 GCA_011636635.1 Tetramorium simillimum | reverse complement strand
CCCCGTGTCTCAGACTCAATTATAAACGCCTCGAACGCCTCGTCTTGATACCGAGAGCGATTACTCATTCGCACGAGATATGAATTCGCAAGAGGCACACGCGTGTAGAATAATTGTGCGGGCAGAAAATTCACGCAACGCACGCACATTATCCCGCTCGAAACACCGCGCGTTTTCTGGCCGCGATAATCGACTCACCCTTTTTACCAAGACTCACCTAATTAAATCACTCTCAACGTATATAAAGTAATAAACAATGCCGACAATTCCTGATCCATCGATCGATTCGCTACAATGATACTCAATTATTATTCCGTCCATATTCCTTTCATTAAACCATATTCGACCATGTTGTACTTCCGCATGGTACTTGGGGTCGCGAGAAGAGAGAATGAACTGGCGAATGTTGCCTGGAATGTTGGCGCGATGTGTCGGCGCGCGATGAAAAATGTCCGAGACCTCGAAGCGATGCTCTGGATAGAGGCTCACCGAGAAGGCGGCCTCGGATATCGATTCAACAAATACTGGCAATACTGGCACACAAGAATATCCGTGAGCAGCGGGGAGTCTTTTTATCCAGGCTGGGTCAAAGGGAATAAAACTTACGTGCGCTTCGTAGATTTCGTCAGCAAGGGTGGGCTCGAACGCTACGCCGATATTAATTGGCGACCGAAATGTGATAATACTTAGCAGCAAAACGAGCAACAAAATGAACACGTGAAAATCTTTGTTCACGCGGTCTTCGCATACTTAACCTTCTTCTAGCGGAACATCATTTAAAAAAAAAAAAATAGCAGAGCAACAAATTTTTTTTGGCAACTTTTTAGCAATAAATGAGCAACAAATAAATATACTAATTAGAATTGGTTCTGCTCATTTTGTTCCGCTAACTTATAAGACATTCGACAATCGCCGAGAACGAAAGAATGTTCGACGAAAGAGGCGTCAACGGCTTTAAATTACATTCTTCGGTGAGATGAACCGCTTAACGAACTTTCTCCCAGATCTCTCGCCCTTTCTCGTATTCGACGAAATACCACGAGGACGAGAAACGAAAAACAGTACGGAGCGAATACCGGTATACGGATATAAATTAAATGACCGAGACGTATACATATGCGAGTCCCCTCGAGCACCCATGGCGCGTCTCTCTTCCTTACACCTTACGATTAGCCACGGCACATCCACCTTCGACCCATGAATGGTGTAGGTGGCTGGGGCAACATCGGGGCTATGCCCGCCCGTGAGGTGGTTTGGAAATCAGGAAATTATGGTGGCATGGCCAGAATCATTGGGTAACCGTGCCTTAAACAATCTCGGCCCAACCTTGCGGGAAGAAAGGGATCATTGGAAGGCTAGAAAGGACTAAAATGGAATGGATCGTGTTAGATCGCCGTCGTTATAGAACGTTTGTCGGTAATCGGTTGATTTAACGCGCCGCGAAGGCGCGTAAATAAGGATTGCGTATTGCGCGCTACAAGGAATTTTGAATAATCTTCTAAAGCTGAGCGATATTGAACGTCCGAAGAAAGTTGCTTCTCTCGCTTACCTTGTCTCTCCGATAATGTATGTATATAAAACGGGAGTTTTTCTTACAATTTTAACGACATGATGGATACATCAACATTGTACGCGGATAAAAGATTGTTATTTTCACTATAATATGATAATGTAAATTATATTATAATATTATTTTTTTTCACGCCATATCAATATGATTGTACAATGAAATATTAAGATCTTATTAAAGCGTTCAATAATATTTCTTTTAGGATACGAGAGCGCAAAATGATTTATGAGAATTGTTGACATTTATCGTAGTTTATTGCACTTCCTCTTCGAAAGAACCAAACAGAAGAAAAGAATTTAATGCTCGGACATGTTGATTAATCTTTGTAATATTGCGCAGGGCAAACTTGGGTGGCCCAGAAAAGAACGTAGCACTGTCTGAAGTTATAAACAGTTGGTCACGGTCCTTTAACCCTTCCAACTACCAACCAAGTTAATAAAACAACACAGCTGGTTCGTCCATTTAAAATACATTTAAATTACAGCCTATATCGAATAATCTTACGCGAGAGTTTGTAAACCACGTGATAAAAGTTGGATCTAAAACATCTTAATGGAACAGGATTTATTGTATGGCGATTAAAACTAGAAGCAAACACGTTAAAATAGAAGCAGGAGATCCGATTTGTGAAACATAAACATTTGTGAAAAAGGCCAAAGTGCATTTTTATGTTTCATCGTTTGTAGTGATAATTAAATCTTGGTTGACCCTTAACGATATTTAAGATATCAAGTTATGTGCTTTATCGTCGCCTAACGAATGCGCGGTATAGCTTAACAGAAAAGGCGCTGCAACAATTATTACTGATTACTTATGTGCGAGTGCGAAAAGGTCAAGGCCAAGGATCTTCTAATCGCAAGGATCGATTAAATTGCAGGGAGATAATACGGAGCATTTTTGTCCGGGCGCCGCCGCGGTCAAATCATAATTCAATGTCTCATAGTTACGCTGACATAGACAGAGAATCCTAGCGGATTATTGTAGTAAGAAACAGGATGATGATACCCGAAGCGAGCATTACGAAGGTAATTAATATGCCGTTAATGCAACAGGACAACGTCGCATTTAATTTTCTTCCGTGTTCGTTCAGCGTCGGGAAACAGCAATGACGAAGATATCCACGCAATTCATGCTGTAGATATAATGTAGCGTATTAAAGAAAACCTGAAATAAGCATGCGATACGAGCGGGAAGTTTTACTTATATCTCACGGGATGCGTCCATTTGCGTGACGTAAAACGGCATAAAGATTTTACTGTAATTGTCTTTTTACGGCTCGCCTTTATAAATTGTGAATTTTAATCGCCACTCTTACGGGGATCATCCTTACAGATTAGATCGGCTAGTTTATAATGACTCTATATTTAACGCCGGACATTCCGACGCCAGGAAAATCCTCGTAATGGCGGGCTTTACGACGGCGATAACGTGCACGAGCGCGTGGAACGATCGCGCCCAAACGAAACCGCCTCGCGATTTCGCGAAAGAGCCTGCTGCATCTCGCTGGATCCCCTTTCATTCCCGAGAGAGGCCCTCGAGATCCATACGCACGAAATTCATCCCGAAGGGCAGAGAGGAACGGTCAAGCGAGCGGCGCGGCGTGCGATGACCGAGCTCGGTAATTAACTCCCGAACGATCGCGTTAAGGCGTGAAAGTATAAAAGACTATCTCCCTCTCTCTCTCTCTCTCTCCCTCCTGCTCGTCCCTCCCTCTCCTTTTCTCTCTCGCGGGGAACGAGGTACTCTCTCGTCTCCTCTCGCGCTCCATCGAACGCTCGTAATCTTAAAACGAGGGCTTTTTTCATTCGGCCCAAGATAACGAGCGTGATTCAATCTTGGGTTGTCCCTTGACGCGCATTAGCCTGGAAGCCGGAGATTCGCGAGGAGAAGTTTTTCGATCCCGTTCAATCTCGTTCCGTGGGAGGTCGGCGCGAACGGTGACGGCGTCATCGCCATGCTAGCCAATGCTTGAATACCTTCCGAATCGTAAATTGAGGATGTATGATCGCTGTGGCGCGATTTGAACACGGTTTTGATCGTGTAATCTAGCTGGTAAATACGACTATCGTACATCTTGGCTCGTGCGTGTCCTCGGTGAGATATTATTGGCGAGATAGGCAGTAAACTTCCCGAATTTATTGCCTTATTAATGAGCCCCGGTGATATCTCCTCTCCTCCTTTTACCATCGCGAGACGCCGAACGGCGAGCTGACTAGAGAGATTACGCGCTACGTTGATAAATTCGCGGCCTTTAGATAATACCCGATGCAATTGTCATTTTTCTCGGCTGATTAATGGGTGGCAAGTGATCCCGGCCAAAGATCGCGGAGAAACCCGAATCCTGTTCTATCGCGCGACTCGTATGTAAATTGCGATATCGTAGATCGCGACCGCTTGACGTGACACGAGAGAAGACTCGTTATTAACTTTGATCGTGAACCTGTATTGTAATCGCCAATACATTATCTCGCTGCCATTCGCCTTTTGACTCTCCTAACACATCATTCAACTTTTAACTAATAAAGAATTATCTAATAGAGAATTACATATGCATTATTTTACGAGTCTTACATAAGAATCAAAGCGGAGCGACGCATTATTTTAATTTTAGAAAAAAAAAACAACCTATATAAATTCATCCTGAAAACAATCGTTCATTCTCTTCCGCTTCTTACTGCAAACGTATCGTTGATCCCCAGGTTATCCGATCACTCCACTTGACCTCAGACATCTTCGTCGGGAAGATCGATCCGGAGGTCGCGCGCGCACGCGGGGGGAAGTCGCCGCGTGCTCAAAAGTACGTCGTGCGAGATGAAAACCGCGACGAATCGTAATGAAAGGAGGCCTGCTGCCCCGCGGCCAGCGGCAGAAGTGTTGCGTTAAGGAGTGCAGCCGGTTACCAATTGGCTCTCCCGCACAGGGCGGAGAGCCGTTGCGCTACGCCGCGCCGCGCCGGCCGGCAACGCGCACTCCGCGCGCTTCCACACTTCCTAGGCCCGTCTCTCAGCTGTACGGCGTGTTTATATTACCGTCGTATATACGATACGTACACGTTCGCGCCGCGCGATTACATTTCACTTCTCGATAACACGACAGGCCGCTGGGTAGGAACTATTAAAACAGATGTGACTGGATCGCGTTATCGTTTTTCTCGCTCATTGCCACCGCAAATAAAACGAGATGATGATAATCTGGCCGTCGTGTGTAAAATTTCACACATTAGCATTAAAAAAGAAACAAGATAATTTGATTTTTATACAATCGAAAGTTTAGACATAGAAAGCAAGGCGCGATCTTCACGGGCAAGGTTCAAAGATTCTTTTCACAGCTTTACTTTTCTTACCGCGCTCATTGAATTCCTTTACTTATAAATCAGATCTTTATCGATTTTCTCCCCCAGGTACAATTTACGATTGTACGTTTGTACGGCGATAGTATGTACAGTGCGTATTTGCACGATTCAGAACCGTAAAACCGTGGTACGTGAGGCTGGCGCGTGCAATAATGATATGCGTGAGGCGAGCACGCTCAATAAGGGGAAATCGATTTGACTGCTCTGTCGTATGTCGATGCGCATTAACCCGTTCGAGGGTGCTGGTAATGTGCGCGGCAGCGCGTACGTACGAGCGAACCGATTATCGTCAAATGAAATTCTTTGCAAAACGAGAAAGAAAAACATGCCGCACGATGGTCAGAGGCTACCGCGCACGAACGTTGAAAGGCAATTGAGGTTGTAACAAAGAACTATATTAATCAAGATACCAGCTCGTACGTGTACCGTGCAATTCCTTGACAATTCCTCCGTTATCTGATACTTCTGGAGGGATGGGATGGCAAAGGGAGCCAATGGCGATGCGATCCACGCGAAATGCGGGCGGCTGCGCCCCTTTTCCGAGGGGGTTCAAGGAGTTTTCGGGGGAGACGCTCCGTGAGAAATGTCGCGAGCAGATACCGTACTCCCGAGTTTACCGCGAATATACACCGCCCTTTAACGTCAAGCAGAAGTTGCCGCTCGGCCCGTAATTGCGGTGCCGTAACCGATAATTGCCGGCAGAAATACTTCATTAATACGTAGGTATAGAAAGGATAATCGGCCGCGATAGTACGGCCGGACTTATAAATTTGCACACTGTACTCGCGGCACCTGTTATTAAATCCTGTCGGTAAGCGGCTGACACGCTCGCTGTCGGGCCGACAGGAAATCAGGCGGTACCCTGGCGGTGCCCCCGCGTCCCCCGGAGCGCACGCATGAATAAGTCAGGCATATAACCGGTAATAACACGCGTAATTGGTGGTTTTTGTTTGTCGTCGAATTTCGACGCCACCCGCCGCCGTGACGCCGATCTTTGTGCAATGTACTACGCGCAGATGTACCGTAACTCGGGGAACGTGTTTGCTCTAGTGGCCCAAGGTTGTTACCGCCAGGTGAGTATTACGTATTTACCTTCGTCATAAATTTCTCAACTATTGGCGGATAGATTGAGCGAGGGTTTCGGCACCGAGAGTCCCAGCGTGGTCTAATTGATAGGTGTGGTCGCTCACATTTAAGCTTAATATTCATGGAATTCTCGCACGCGGTGCAGGAATGCGACCGCCCTTATCGCGCGACAACGCAAACTCGTTCGTGTAGGACAGATTCGTGCTCGCGGCCAGTTCCCTAGCGATATTCCTGCGACGGGAGGATTCCCGGCGCGGCAGAGCGCGTTAAAATATTATTGAAATGGACCAACGATCCCGGTTGCGCAAACTAGGAGATCTTATGCGGCCATCAAGTTAGTAACTGGACTCTCAGTGCCCCGTCGTCACGTTCTAAGTCTAATATTCGCCGCGATACCTATCGTCGCGATCTACCGGCACGACCGTATCGATGGACGAAAATGACCGCGAATGCCGCGGGAGAAGAAGGTGGAAACGATCCCGGTACGCGAGGTGAGAGAAGGAGAGGAAAATACGGGCACGCCGGATGAACGGAGAAGGCGGATAAACGGCGAGACTCTCGAGATGCGAGAGAGACGCCGCGCCGCGCCGCGCCGCGCCGGGGAAAGAGGCGGAATTCACGGCGCCAAGGTTTATGGTAGAGGCGAACAAAGCGGGTGGCGGTAACACGGCCCGCACGCAGAAGTTCTCGTGTTCGTATGTCCGCGGGTAAGCGCGAGTGACACTAATTAATGAAATAATGGCACCGGGATGTGCCCGGTCCAAGCTCGCGTAGAGGAAGGTGTCGAACGCGTCGCGGCTGGGCGTAGGCGGTTATTTACGCTCATTTGTCTGGGCGCTTTCGTTCGTTCTTCCGTGTGTGTGTGCGCGTGTGTATGTGTCATCCTCTCTTCTTGTCTTATCGAGAGGAGCTTTGTTTCCAATATTTCTAACCAAACTTTCGAAGCTTGATAATGAGCAAGAAACGCCCGCGATTTTTTTTGTTACAGATGACATCTAATTTTTATCGAATTATATATCTTATTGTTATTGATACGTCTTTCTAGAAGAGTATTATATAAATTTATTTGAACACGTTTTGAGCAGCGGGTGTTAAAATCTACAAAGCTACGAAGACGTATTAGTACGATGCTTTCTCACGTTCAATAAAATCATCTATGTGGACAAGAATATTTTCCTTCTCCGTCACCCTATCAGCCATGGTAAGCTTATCCGTGTAATACATCACCGCGTCTGCAACGGTGCACCACCGTTGTGAACCGCCGAACTTCGTAAATCCAAGCCGGCCGGTGCTGTCCGCAGGACGACGGAACGACGAATTTATCTGAACTCCGCGGGGCCATGGCACAAGGTAGGTACATCCACCTTTCTCCTCTCGTTTCTCCTCTTCTCGCACGTAGTACTCCGTAATCGGATACTTTCCGACTCGCGTCCGAGCCGATCGCGGTAATTAATGGCGCAGAATTTGTCTTTTGTACCTTTCTTTTTTTCCGTCCGAGTGAGACACGGAAAGAAGCGTGAAATATTTGTACAAGATGCAAGGAGAAAAAGCGGCGTAAAGATGAAACGACATTTTTGTCGCCCATTTTTACGAAATCCCGACGTGCACGTAGAAAATTCGTCGAATTTGATAAATCGGATCGGCGCGACGAGGGACGCGGAATTCACCCCGGGACGAAACGGAAACGTCGCGATCGTAATTGCCTCACGGTCGCACGGGCATTTCGTCGGCGCGCCATATAAGTGAGACGTCATAAATCGGTCGACGAAATAGATTGCGGGCTCTCGCGCGCGGTGGCTCGCTCGGCCACCAACGCCATATATCCGATTCCATATAAATATCTCTCGGGGCGGTGCTAATTTAGTTGGCAATCTCCGCGTAATTTATCTCTCTCGCCTCCTCGCTCTCTCTCTCTCTCTCTCGCTTCCCCCTTCGATCGAGGCGGCGAGTGTCAACGGGGGAAGGGGGTTGACGCGGAAAATCGTACCGTCCGCGTCCGTGCCATCGCGAGCACGCGCACGAGTCACGTCACTCCCTGTTATAACGATCCCCGTTGTTCGCTCATACGACGTGTCTGCTATTAAGGTGCTCCTGCGATTCCGATTCCTTCCCGCGCCGCGGCCGGAACGCGTTAGACGCGTTATTCCACGACTAACGGTATAGCGTTACCGTAACATTAATTTCAGCGGAGATACCAAATCGACGATTTCTGTCCGGCATGCCGGTCGGAACACGCGCGGTACACGATCTCGCCGCTTTAATGAGATAGGCGGGTAATCGGGCGATATAAAGGATAAGGCGGTAATAAGTTCTGTCAGTTAATACCTTTGGATTTACAAATATGCGTTGAGTGCCGATCCGCGCCTTCCGCGTAACGAATCGTCCGATGGTGTCCGGACACCATGTAGCTGTGGACTACGACCATTAATGGGTGTTTCGATTAATTAGTGTCCCCATTTGACGTCGTGTCAAGCTAATTGACAAAATTTATCGCGTCCGGCCGCTACAATCTATCAGTCGCTTGATGCTTTCGATTGCCTTTTCCTATTCTTAGAGCATCAGTTCGTTTTTATCTTTCAACTTCTTGTTCCGTCTCCCTCGTAATCTTTATTATATACCAAAAAAATGCCTCATTCTTCGGTATTCCCCGCAAGAGATAAAAGGTTGACAGCCTCTACGTATTCCGCGAGTCTGTGAACAGTCGGAAGGAGCTTAAATCTCCGACTCTTGAAACTACGGAAAGGTTTTCCCACACAAGCAATCGCGCATATCTCATCGCGCCGAGCTCAAAGCCCCGAGGAATACGACGAATTTAGCGGGAATCGCGGTAACTTCTCCTGTACGGCAAGGAGCAAGATTTCCGCGGTGGCGGCGAGTGGGAGATATATCCGCGGTCGCCTCGTGAGCTTCCATCGAACTGTCCGCCGGTCCTTTCCCGAGCCTCTCTACCGATCGTTCCTTTCAGCCGATGGTCCCGCGCAAACATACGGACGCAGATAGTTCGCTCCGTTCAGCTGAACCAAGGGAAGAGGACGTAAAGCGACCAGCGGCGCGTTTGACTCGAGTCGCACCGCATCATAAACTGTCTCCTCTCTCTCTCTCTTTCCAGTTGTCTCTTCAGTATCTATGTATGTCGCAAGTAGGTATGTACGTACGTACACGTAAATCTGTCCGCTTATTCGCGGCTCTAGTACCATCCAGTACTACTAGTAGCGATTTCTCCGCTTGCTCTCTTCGTCTGAAGCAGGAAAGTCATCACACCCACCAAAGAGGATGCTTCTGAATGCTCTCATCGATGAGCGGACGAAAGACACGAGAGAATGATCGCTGGTTTTCTCTCAATCTAGCCGCAATTTTTCAAATACGGCTCTGTTAGAACGTATCACAATGTGATAACGAGTATTACGCGGGCCGATACAAATCGCAGGACCTTCCCCGAATCACGAACCTGACGTGCTCGCGAGAAAAATGACTGTAGTTTCTCTTATGAAATGTATATATGTGTTAGGAAATATCGACTTATGTAAATGAAATCCTGAATATGCAAATGATAATGGTAAGCGACGATATGTTCCGCATAACAAATCGTGAACACGATATAAGCAACTGACAAAAAACACTTGTCGATTATCGATAACGGAATGTATATTCGACGTACGTGAATTCGCATTTATACCTTATTAGGCATTTATCGAGGATTAATTTTAGACGAGGAGAAGATGCTTCTCGTTAATAGGTCAATGGCATCCGCAAAGGAATTGTGCTTAATATGAAGATATCAAATAAGCAATGATATGTAGAGAAAAAAAATATTCCCAATAGTTAATTCTCTCGTGGAATTTGTTGGATTATTTTCATGGTTAAATACACAAAGTTTTTTTCTTAAAGTAAAAAATATGTGCCAGATACGGATGTATGTAATTATGATTAAGCAATAAGGGGTTAATATTTGCGTCTTTCTTCACTGGTAAATTTATACTTATATCCTTTCTCTCTCTTTCTCTTTTGTACAGACCGTTAATATTTGTGTCATTAGAGCTATAATATCCAATTATCTTAAATACTTTATGCCTATCTATAATTTCTGTATTTGCACCATGATGAAAATGAAGATATATTGACGAGAGGGTATCTTAGCTTATTATGAATAGTCAACGAAAGTAAATTGGAAAGACAGCAAATTGGAATGCGGAAATTGGATGTGGTAATTTGCTTGGTACGTTACTTAGCTACTTTAACATAAGGTATAACAGGAACGTAAGAAAATATACCGTCGATATAAACACGAACGCAAAGACGGTCTTTATCATTGGCAAATTAGTGCGAGATAATATCTGAAATGACATGGCGAAATAAAGCGAAAATCAGGCCGAAAAAATTAACGAATTGCGTGCATGTATCGGACAACGGATCCAAGACCACCAATCTCCGTTGTACTTGTCCGTTCATTAACGTTGCTGCTGTTTCCGACAGTGTTGCGCTAATGACGCCTTTTTGCGAATCCCGCTGAAATTGTCGCGTGACACGACCGTGACTTCCTCGCGCCTCTAATGCTTGCCTTCAATCGCGTTCCGTCCGGTTGTTACGTAATTCCACGTAGGAAATTAGGCTTGGTCGTTCTCGCGAATGCGGATGCTTTCATTAAGACGCTCCGAAGTTGGCAAAGATTACAATACTTAGATACAACGAGATTCGAAACGGAATCTGAACCGTAATAGATGTTAAAGTAGCAGTTCGTCTTCACTCGATTGTGCTAGAACGACTCGATCGCGAATTATTTTTCCGTCCATTTCGTTTCTCCCTTTGTTCACGATTCTCCAACAACTCTTTCTCTCTCCCCGACGTTCCATTTACGAAGCTACTCGCCAGAGACCAATGCTCCGAGGGCACCGGCACTAATTAACGTTGACAGTAATTAGCATAAATACCAGCGCGCTCCTTGTACCGAGAGCTGCCCCGAAGCTCGGGGCACACGATGGGATCGGCTGGAATCGCAACTGCGCCTTATCTCGCGATTTCGCGCTAATCACTCGCTTGTTTCTATTATTTCTCGTCGCACCGCGCCTCCGTCTGTATAACTTACCCAACCGCTATTCCCCGTGTACAGCCCCCTTGTCCAATATTGATGACTTACCTGTAAAAAAAGAGAAACGATACGATTAATGTTGGAAAATTGTTTGAGAAACAAAAAGAAGATTAAAGCACAGACGATCGCTTCGACAGTTTAACGAAAACGGCTTAATAAATGTCGTCATCGATGATTTCTCCGCGGAACGCGAAAATATTACACGTCGATCACTTTTCGCGAAGTTATTTTAGCGATGATGGCCGATACAATGTCGTTCACCATTGTTATAACGTGAAACGATCAGCCGAAAAAAGAAACGAGACAAAATGTCCCGGGATTAGGATGCAGAAAAGGTAACTTCCCATTATTAAAAATTTTTCCAATTTAGATATCTATTGTAACTCATCCCTATTTATAAAGCATGTTTAATAAATTTAATGCAATTTCTCTCTCATTGTCAGACGAACCTTTCGAGAAGGATAAAATTCAAATATTATTTAAATTCGGCAGTTATGGTTCTAAAGATCTGGCCAACAATCTGGCTGCGATCCCTGTACAGTGTACAATCGCAAAATCAATTTCTGCGAGAATGGCGCGAGCAACGGGAGAGATCCGATCATTGGCAAAGGGAGAGGGGGGGGGAAGGGGCAGTAGGACCCGTGGGTACAGAAGGTCCCGTTTCGCTGCCATGGGATTGGAATACGCGGCGAATTAAATCGACGGGCAATCAAACTTTTCAATATCCCTGCTCATGTCGCATATACGCCATAAAACGATCGCAGTGCCGCCGACCTGCTCTCCTCCCGATGTTTCTTTTTTCCGCTCGCCTGTCTCTTTCTCTCACCCCGGCGTCCTGTCACCGAACGCCTCGGTCTGCGTCAGATGTTTAATATGCGCGCGTGTATGTACGTACGTGTACCCGTGTATAACGCCTTTGTATTCACATATTTGCGTGAGTCGCCGGCTGTGGCTCGGAGGGTTGCAGGAGAACTGCAGAGAAAGGGTCGCGCACATGCCCTCCTCTGAATTTAATTCAATTTAACATCATCGACGTCCAATGTCGCGCGATTTGACCCCTCGATAATCGCGGCCGGCGACTTGGCCGTGTTACCGGACGGAGATGTTTTCGTTGGGGAGAATTGATGGGAACGGAATAATGCTGGAGGCTAATAGTTACCACCGTACCGACGATACGATACGATTATGAGTAATATGAGAGCCTACTTCTTTTATCTTGGCGACGCACAGTTCTTATTTTATTTCGTCTTTTAGTTAATTTGTTCGAGGCGATCGTCGGGAGCGAACCGTAAAACTCGGGCCTTGAGTTAGCTAGTAGCACCAGCGCGACCAACAACAGCAACGACCAAGTTGGAACGTCGGATATCCCAGGGTACGAAGCCGTCCACGGAGCGGCTCTAACACGGCTCATTAGCCTACAGCGTCGCTAATGAAAGCTCGTTACCCGGATGCATGCACGCCGAGAAAGAGGACGGGGTCAGTTCTCGGTGTGACAGAAGAAGGGGAGAAGGGCGAGGGACGAAGGACACGATGGAGCGCCGATGGGGAAGCTTCCGATGTATTTTGTGCGCGGTGACTTAGTATTCGCAGGCCGCCCCCGCGAGCACCGTCGCCGCGCCGCGCCGGTTAACCGCTGACTCGGTGTGCATGCATGTATGTATACACACTGCGGTTGCGCGCCGTTCAACGGTGAAAGATGGAGAGGAAAAGAGGGAGAGAATCTTATCTGGAACCGCGGATCTAAGTTGATTGGGTGTGAGGTACAAGGCACTCTCTCGCGCCCTACGTCGAAGAGCCGAACAAGACCGAGAACGTCGTAACCTTCGACCAAGCCTCCTCCTCTTCTTCCTTTTCTTCCCTCGCCTCTTCTTCTTTTCTTCTTATTCCTCTCCCTGCCTCGTCGCCTCCTTTTCGCGGTCGGCGCGCCGCGCCACGCCGCGCCACGCCGCGCCGGTCCCGCTCGGCCGTGCCGGTTCAATGCCGAGGATTCGCTTATTGTTTCGTGCAGGAGATCCCGTATCTGGTAAATACGAGCGTTCGCCAGACATGCCAAATGAACTCACGGGATGCTTTACGACGGCGTTATGATGCGATCCGCGCCGAGGGGAGTCGTGCACTCGCTTGCACATAACTGGAATTCTTCCGACACGCGTAACGAGTTTATTCTATTAATTAAGAAATCAAGTTGTATTTGGTATTTCTCGTATCAATAAACTCGTGCAAATTTGCATCAACGTAAAAGAATTAAAATCAAAAGAGAAGATTCGACACAGTTTTTTTTCTATTAAACTAATTTATTATTGTTAATTAATCTTAAAACATCATAAAAATGTTCAATACGTTTATTTACTTATAATTGCGAGAAAAGTGAACGACGGAAGCGCACCGTTGGAAAGAATACCGCCAGCGATGTAACAGGGCGGAGCGATCTTGTAAAAGCTTCGTGGCCCCCTAACGCGGATTCCCTCGGGATAAAAGGTGCCGATCCGGATTCAGGAGAGGGTGGCTCTTTGCACCTTTGCCGCTTTATAACCGCTAAGTGTACCCAAATCCCATTCCACGCCATAAAATCTTTAGAGACCGCGTGGTCCGTTCGGTAAGAGGTGGAGTATCCACATAGATTCTACACATCGACGATTATGACATTGATCTGTATATATATGTATGCGCGTTTATATATATGTTGAAGCTGTTGATCATTTACGAGATTTCTGTTACGCTTGTCATGCTACCACCATGAATTCAGAAAATCAGGCGACTTGTGCAAGCTGCGGTTTATGTTTGACGTTGTGTTTTGCTGTATCTAATCGATAATGGTTTTTCCATTAACAATTTATAAGAGGTACCAATAGGAAATGCTACAAATGCAGAAAAATGAAACGTAGAGCACAGAGCACGGAGGTGTAGGAGAGACGAAAGAACGCACGGTCGAAAGAAGGAAGTGCCGTTAATCGAGACGGCGAGTGAGAAAGAGAGGGAGGAAGAAAGAGTAGAGTACGAAGAAAACTACGTGGGTCCGCGCGCTGCAACGCGATATAGCCGAGCCACGGCGTCCAACATTATTAGCCCGGCGGATCGCGCGGCTTCCACGGCGTATCCCGGCTCCTACCGTATTATTACGCACAAAATGGCTCATTATTATCATTATTATTTTATATTTCCTCCGGAGCTCCGAAACCACCGAAAAGCAAAAAGCCCACCGAAATTAATATAAATAAAAGCTCTGGACACAGGACGTACCGGCGAGAGATACCCGAAGATGGAAAGAGCGAACGGGGTGGAGAAAGGAGGCAGTCGGCGGAGGGAGCGAAGGACGGAGGGAGCGAAGGAAGACACATATATCGGAAAAGATGGGCCAAGGGAGAGGCGTATGGGGAGGGAAGGCAGAACGACGCCAAAGTTGTTGGCTGCACCGTCGCCAGGTTAAGGCGATATAGCTGGCCGGGATGAGGGGAAGAGCCCAGGACCGCGCGGCGGCGCGGCGGCGAGGAAGCGGGACACGGGGCGGCCGATATTAACAATAATTATTGGTTCGAGCCTCTCTCCATCCGTGATCTTTCGAATCTCAAGATCACAAGTGAGATCAATTATGTCCGTCTGATTAGCCCGGGCCCCCGATCGGTACACAGACGCGGATATTATGCAGACGGAAGGCCCTTGGCTCGCACGTGTGTGCGTCCTCACCCTGCCCGATCCACCTCCCTCCGCTACTCCCTTTACCATCGGTGTCCCGCGGTCAAGTCGTACTTCTGCCCGTCCCCTTACCACCCTCATTCTCATCCTACCGAATTATGAGTACCGCGCCCGCGCACGCCCGTATCAGCGTTATTATGTGGAGCACAGCGCCGTTTACGAAGGCTGCCCCTCAATCCCTTAAGTCGCTCTTCATTTTCGTGGTGTTGATCGTGGGTAAATTCTTTCATAAAAATAAGAAGGCCGATCGTATTATTTGTACCTCCGCGGCCACCGACCTGACCAAAAATTACGCCGTTTTGCCTCGATAGCACTGGCCTTCTTTTTTTCCCTTCTTGCTGACCCCCCCCCCCTCTCTCTTTCTCTCTTGCACGCCGCAGTCCTTTTATTCGAAAAGATTTTCATATGTGATGGTATACCGATGTATACCGAGGAGTATTTTATTTTGCAATACAAAACACCTACCTCTACTGCTCATTACAACCGATACCGCTGATGGATCGAACCGGGCGAAAAGGGAGGGTTCATCCACGCAACGCCAACCAAATGAATACCACACGGAATATCAGTCTTAAATGTCTGAAAGTTCTTTCGCCATAAAGCAGGCAACGCATAATACATACCCTTTTGGTGTTATTACGACTTGATTACTATGCCGGTAGTAGTGAGAACTCGCGTTGCCGATATTCACTTTTCCTCTCTCGAGACAGGTCTACGTAATTCTCGTAATTCTGCCGTATAAATGGTGATGACGTCTCGTCAAATTCATGTAAATCAACTTTATCTTCCGGTCAAGTAAAGCCAAGATAGCACAGTTATTTCTAATGTTGTGAAAGATAAAATAGCACAAAATCATACGTATTAGCAAATAACTGTACAACAAATTGTGTACGCGAGTGAAATTATAATCTTTTATCATTAATTTAACGCGGTAATAGGAGATGCACCTGTCATACCAGCTAGATTTTACTTTGAGTGTTGCAAATTTAGGAGGGAAGTAAACGACGTGATGCGACACTATACACGGACCGCCACGATCGTAAATCAATACTGTACACTTGCTCATAACGAACAATAGGATATGGAGGTCGATTCAGCGATCACTCGACGACGACCGTGACGACAACGACAACATTAGGTCACTGGCCTATGTGGAACTTTCCGCAGACGGATCAACGAGGACGATCACCTGGCTAGAGTCTCGAGTGCCTCTCGGTTGTAGGTACATTCGTCGTAGAACGACGAGCACGGCAAGGCGATCATCCGCGTAGTATAGAAAGCAAGAAAGAGAAAGAGTGGGAGAGAGAAAGAGAGAGAGAGAGAGAGGAAAAGGAGAGATGCATTCACCTTACCCCCATAAATTTCACGCGGCGATACTTTACGACGCACAGTACCGCCCCGTGTCATTATCGCGCGTAGGGGAAGAGTGGAGGCCTCTTCGGGGATACTTGCGGAGAGCTTGTGATTTGCCGCATAGCGTATACGCTATTTTTCCGAGCGGCTCCGCGAGCTAAGATCCCAGGGATACCTCGATCCCATCTCGAAGCCTGGACGAGGCCAGTTCGGGCCAGTTTTAAAAGTTGAATGCAATATAAAGTATAAAATTGCGTTGAACGCACTAGCTAATTCCTAAACTCATTTTAGGCCGATTAGTATAAGCGGGAGATTGGTCGGTGAAGATCGCGGAATACGTGAGCGAACTTTTGTCGCTAATTAGTGCGCTAGGCACTCCACTCGGATGCAGATGAAAGATAAAGACAATCGCGCGAGATTGAAATGCGCGTTCGTCGCGTCGTAGAGTCTGGCCTGGCTCTGGGAAAAAATGTATATAGCACCATTAATTTGAGATTAGCGTGAGAAGATAGTATTCGATTAAACACACGCCAAAAGTATACACGCCGTTACATTTTTTCCTACTCGTGTATAGACGTATAAACGTTAACGAACCGGCTGGAAAAAAAACGCGGCGAGTAAACAAGATTTAATTAGACTCATAAGTGCAGTAAAGAAATGAAAATGCGCGCATTTCTCACAACGACTGCTAAACATATCTAATGTAACCGGCGAAATTCTCGCAATCTCAAGTTCATCAGCTCGGGCGCACTTCGTTTTCCCCATATAATTTCGTCGTTCAGATATGCTAATTCCCGCGATTCCTATGCGATCTGCTCTCGAGCGTATTTTGCCTTAATGCATCGTGCATTTTCTCGGCAACGTACGAGAAGCAGCATGAAAACTAATAAAACATAAGATTGATCGCTGTCAGGACGACAGATGTTATCGCGATAAACTCTCTCGGTATACTCTATAGTATTTGCATCTTTTACGAATAATTCATCACCAACAACTCATCACCGAGTCGATTTGTCTCACCTTGCGAACAAGAGAACGACGGAAGGAGAAATATTGTCTAAAGAACAAGTGACAAGCAAACAAGTGACTCTATCTCTGCATTAATAGGACATATCGGATTACGCGTTCTCACGCTTCAAGAGCTCTACGATCGAACAACAAACAAATAGGCAAAGACACGGCAGAGGAGAAGTGCTCGGATAGCGAGAGTAAGAGAGAAAAAAGAAGGACGGCAATTTGCTAGCTAAACTACAGAAGACGGAATAATTATAGACTGCGAGATCGGGGTCTCCTGCGAGATATCGAATTTCTGCAATGTCTCTCTCTCTCTCTCGACGCCCGTGATTTTTCTCGTCGTCGAATCCAGTCGTTGTCCTTACAAGGAAACGGGAGATGCAACTGGAAGAAGATAGATGCTAAAGGCATCGGCCCTGATGAGGAATCCAACTCCTCCGAGGTGAGAACGATTAATACCTGCAGCCTTCGCGCTGCACCGTTTCTCCTTCCTCCCAACTCTCTCTTCGTTTTACTCCGTTTCACGTCTCTCTCCCTTGTAGGGCGAGATTATCCATAGAACCTCGCGGGGTTATCCCTTATACGAGCTCTTCGTCGAGTTCGAGAAGATCAGGATTCGTTGCTCAAGTCGCACTTTGACATATTTATCTGGTTCCTCCTTCTTCTGCCTCTATGAGAATTTCCTCGCCGCATCGAGTTCCTCAACCATCGTGGATCAGCCGCGGCATCACACACGGTGCTGTATATAACATGTACCGCGTGTGTGCGCGGTGCATACACGTCACGGGCAAATTCGAGGGGGAGGGGGAAGGGAGGGTGAAGGAAGCGAGAGATAAGGAGAGAGAGGCGCTGCCTTGCGTATATATAACGTAATAGCAATTTAATCAATAAAATAAAAGGATCGCTTTGGCCTGAGCGCGGCCCTCTGAGACTCTGCAATAATTACAACAGAGAATTATGAGCGGCTATACTTGATTGGATCTATACGCGCCTCTCCCTTCCTTCTCTCGCCGTCCCGTCTCGACTTGCCCGTCGATACCTCGGTCCTTCTCCCACCGTGCTCCCTTTCTTCGCGTGCACGGGAATATCTCTTCTCCCCGGCTGCTGCGCGGCAATGAAGGAAGACACTTCTCCCACCAAGTGCTCCTTTCCTACGAACCGGACCACGGCAGTCCGGGCACGAGAGGGAGGACCGCGTTCTCGGACGCCTCTCTGATGATTGATATTCCGCGGCTTCGGTGAACGCGACGGTCACGTGACGGCAGGTACTTAGCGCGGTTCTCAGGTTCGGCAATACGATTGCGAATTTTATCTCAATGACACGAGAGTGACACGAGAACGACATGGGAGCGATACGAGAGCCTCGTTCTAACAGATATCAGGTGTTACAGCGATAACGTAGCGACTCAATTACTAGTAACTCCCATCTCTTGTCGACAATCATGAGATATTTTTTTTCGGTTCGCCGCTCGTTTCCCGGGCATCGGGCATGTACGCAACGATCGTTCACCTTCGAACGGTAGTCCCGGAATAGCGCAGGGGACATGGCGTACTGCGTGGCCGCCCTCGGTAAATTAATGATTCCTCTCCGCGAACGTGGAAGAAGCGGAAAGACCCTCTCCGCGGCATTAAGCGGTTTAATCAATATTCAAGTCGCGATTTTGATTATAATTAAACAATAATGACGGAATAATGATTTATTACGACTAATTACTAGTTGCTGGTTAGATCGGGCTGGTCAGGGCTCGTATTCCCATCCGTGATCCGGCTGCGCGTCTCTTTCTGTTTTTCCTCTTCCCACTCATCTCCCGCGCGATACCTTCGACGATACCTTCGCGTCTCGGAAGGATGTAACGATCGATGCGCAATGTTGGCCGACGCGACAACTCGGTGAATTCGGTCGTAGATGAGACCGCTAATTTACTTAATTTTTCTGCGAGAAACAATCGCAGATCCAGTAAAACGTTTTGCGAAATTTCGCGCTCATCCAATCGCCGTTGCCCAATAATCGTCCCCGCGTCCGCGATTTTCTGCTCGTCATTGGCAAATTAAATACCAGGGCTTCCCCCTCGCGATCGCGCTATCACGCTGGAAAACAATTACTAACTACTACTTGTGCATCCCACCGAAGGCGCATTTTTTCGCGCCAAGTTCGCTTCCTCTGGCATCTACGCCGATATAAATCACGCACCCCATTCCTTTATTTTCTACGCCTCGGGTATTAATTACACCTATCGCATTGCTAGTTATCGGACGCGAGTATCTGCGTACCAGGTGCAACTGGAGCGATCTGTATAATAAGCCCTCGAATCAGATGTTAAAGTATATACGAGTAGCCAGCTTGCAGCTATCTCTTCATCTTGCAATTCGTGGTGCGGATTTGAACAATTATTATTGCACGATCATCACGCAGATATATTATACAGTATAATTCTGTGCAGCATTAAACATTTACAATGTTTCTTAACAATGCTTCTAATTATGTTTTACTTGTCAATAATATATAATAAAGTGTACACATCTATTACGCGAAGGAAACAGCCAAGTGATTGATATAGCAATTAATTTCGATACAAGCGCTATATGTACATACTCAACCGCAGATATCTGCATTTTGTAGTAAATCAATCTGAGAGGCAGCATTAGTGAAAAGGATGATCTAGAACGTTAAGCGTAAAGAAGTTTCCCGCGATTCTCCGCAACATTCCGCTCGACCGAACATTACTAATTATTATATATGTTCTTTAATTAACGAGCGAACATCATTCCGAACGATCCTTTTCCTGCGATATTTTTTATGCGTCGATAAAGATGCTAAAGTATAGGATCGACAGAGTAGAGGATAAACACGATGATTATAACGATAATGATAATGATAATGATAATGTTTGCGAGAATCATTACAATAAGAGAAAGAGAACGGCCAGTCCCGTTCTTCCTGATTGACAAAAAAGAAAAATGACGCAAACGAAAAGAAAGAAGATGAATGTTACGATTGATGTAACGCTCGAACGGACGCACGTAGAGATCGTGGCACGACAAATCGAAGCACAATAGATTCGATGTTGATACAAACTCGGCTCTTTCTCATGGCGACGTTACTCGCTAGACCACTTCTCGCCGGCACTTTGAGACGCCGGACTAGAATATCCGTTTTCGCCGAGGAAATCGTTATAGCATCGCAAAGTCGAGGATTATCTCTTCGCGGCAGCTCCGACACGTTGTCGAGCACATCGAGCACGGGGGATAATACTCGCCACGCGGCACCGAGCAACCAGCAACCACTAGTTACGGCACGAGCATAACATAGTGGCGACTAACAAACTATTATATATGATAGCGACGGCGGCGTGAGCTTCATTAGCAGCGACCAATGTAAATCGCCGGGCGTCCTGGTAGCGTTAACCGTCGCTTATGAAGCACCGTCTTTGTGCTACGCAGAACTAACTAATTGACTCGTGGTATGCTACTACGAGTTATGTCACTATTTTGCGCCGCGCGTCGACCCCGCGCGTACGCAGAGCGCGCAGGGTGGCGAGGAAACGCGGAGGAGACGGCAGACGATCGAATGAGACGGCGCGGCGGAGGGGGAGGCGCGGTAATAAACGGCCGGGATTTCATTAGCAACAACTAATACCGCACACGCTAGTTCAGCGTAGCGTAACTATCGCCGGTTGTACTACAGCGTGCGATAGTGCGCCAAGCGGCCATTAAGAAACCTCCACGAGAATACTGAGCTTCATTAGTGCCGGCCGGGACAGCCCGAACCGTTGCCGTATACCGTCACGAGCGATGTCGCGCTACGTGCTAACGCGAGTATGTTAAGTCGAGCTCAATTTCGCGTGATTTGCCGGCGCACGTGAGTGTCGCGCGACATTTTAATCTCGATTTACACGGACGTCTTTCAGAGCGCGGCCTTTCGCGCCCCCGGGTAGCCTCCATTTTCGTAAACGACGTGCAAAATCGCGACTCTCGCGACTCCAAGACGGAGCGGAAGGTCCGAAACATAAATTTGCCGTTACCGTTGCGACGAGAGTGAGACTGATACGATTATCGAGGCGCAGCAGTTCCTCATTAATTAATGATAACCCCGCTGTAATACGACAGCGCATGTCGCTCGCTGCCGCATACTCGCGTTATCTCTCGTCCCGACGGTCCCGTTACGCCGGCCGCCGCGTGCTCAATACATCTTCGTACGAGCGTGCGATAACTATCGATTGCTTAATGGTGAAATTAATATATAATTTTTCCTATCGTCCGCGCACCTCGAAACTTACATTGTAATACGCACCACACGAAGAAAACCCATCCACAACAGAATAATCGGAACATTTCGCAATTATGAGACGAAATTTCTTTATTTAATTTAGTTTGCAAGGAATCGATCTCGATTTCAAGCGTCGCGGGAGATTTACATAGGCAACGCCGTGCCGAGGGATACCGCCGGGCTAATTGTAGTCTTTAACCCGTTGCCCGATGACGGTCGGCAGCTTCCTAAGATCTTCTAAACCACGCGCCAGTTGTTTCGCCTCCCGACTAAAAATAACTACGACGCGAAAGTAACCCCGTAAAGGCTTAATGATGCGATTACGCCGATGACTTTTTACCCGGCCCGGTACGGAAGAACACAAACGAGAGATGGAGTGGTTCGACACCTTTGAAACGCATAATGCCGCGCAACTAACAATGGTTTACTAACCGCTGACAGTTTATACCTAACTATTATCTATATTATCCTCGGGCGAGTTCCGAGTCCGTCGTGAGTGTTAGCTAACATAAATCCAGCAGCGGAGATCGGTAACCGGCCGATGCGCTTTCTCGCGATATTACGTCCGCGATATGGCATCGCGTTGACTAATATACTTATGCCGTGTCACAGTAAATTATGTGACTATAATTCACTATGATTCGCCACACTGATTTTATGTAACCAATTGTTCCGTAGTTATTAGGGATAACATGTATGAAGATTCAATGGCAATTAGTTCAAAAAAGTTAATAAAAGTTGTCTCTCATTCCGTTATTAATATCTTTAGGATGACCCATCGATTTTGAATTATTCGGAGAAGGCTCACTATAAAATCTTAAATTCTTGCGTTAGCTATTAAATATCGATACGATGAAGATGGCTCGCGCTATATACAGCGAAACACGGTATTTTATATATAATATACATGATGAGGAAACGACCGCGAGGACACGGAGGTAAAAGCCAAAGGGAAGGACAGGGACAAGAGGAGGTAAAGAGGACGCAGGGAAGAACGGGGGATGAGAAGGGATCGAAATTACCCGATGTGAAATTCTTCGCTACCAATCAGCGCGGAGATAATTAAACGAGGGGAGGGTACACGAAGTCGGTAGGGGTACGCAGGAAAAAGGAAGAAGGGCGCGAGATAGGATCGAGGGAGAGGCAGGCGTGGCCCTTTTGGAGAATGATGGAAGCACTGGTAACCGGCGGTAAGAGAACGATGATGAGCCTGAATAAAATAAGATGGAGGAGAAGGAAGGGGAGATAAGAGGGTGTCGGGGGAGGGCATGGAAAATGAGAAAATATACAATAGCACGCAATGTTGCGACAGGGAGAGGAAAAAAAAGTCTCCTTTCGCATCTAAAGCGACAACGCGCGAGCAATAGCAATTATGTGAGTACGAACGAAGAACGCTGCTTGAAATTCCGCGCGATTTAATTTGTTCCCCGGCGGGAACATCTGCGGTACGCTCGGCGTGCCGATATCTCCTTTCTAAGCGAATACGTTTATTAATGAAATGACGGAGCGTAACGAGCGGCGGAAAATTCGCGGGGCGCAGATACGACGGGAATTAATTAAACACGGTATGCGCTTATCAACCGGCTCATTTGTCACGAAATTAATGAATACACCTCGTCCTCGTCGGATCGCTAATTAACGCGCCGCACGCCGTAGAGAAATATCTATTCGAGACTAAATTCTCACAGGCGATGCGCGCGGTATTTGGCCTCGACTGGAGTTGGTATACGATCCGAGTGGCGGATCAAGATTAGTCCTCCACGAGCGGACGTAAGGTCGTAGTCGAGAAGGATCGAGGGTCGAGAGCGCGTAGATTCATCCCGTTTCATGTTACCGTACGACCCACGGCCCACGGAACCACGGAGGAGAAGACCTCGTCATTTCAGCAGGCGGCCTCTGTCTTTTCTGTCCAAACACTGTCTAAAAGCCCAAATATTTGAAGTTATCCTGCCGACTCCTATAAACACGGCGAATGCCGACCGCACGCCGCTGTGAGTATTCGCTTTGCGGCGCATCATCGGCAACTCGTCCTCGTCCCGCGGCTCTCGTCCTCCTCTCTTTCCCACCCAAGCTTCTCACTCGTGGCTCAATCCAAACTGCGGCCTCTTGTCGATTTATGTGACTCCGAGGCAAACGCAACGTAAATCAGCGTAACACAACGCGACGCAACACGACGTGGCGCGACGCGAGGCCGATTGACGTTCAGGCGGTATGCGTACGTCTCGATAAATAGCGCGGTTTTCGTCGGTGTGGATTTAGGCGGCGAACGTGAGCGAACTCGACTGTCGCGGCCGAAAGATCCCCTCGGCATCGTCTACAAAGACGTTTTTACGGCTTTTATAGTATTTACTCGGTTAACGAGCACCGGCGAAAGAGTTTGTTAATATTAGCATACGGCAAAGTTCGAAGAAAGCGAAGAAATCGAGCTATGTGTAATTTATGTCGGATTATGAGACTAATATAATGATCATTCTTACATTTTTTTATATATATGCGCGTACGCGTGTGTATAATTTAACGATAATGTGGAACACTGTAACAAATCTTTTGTTTCGATATCACGATGTGTCAAGATATATTTATTAATAGTATACACGTATACATGTACGCAAGATTTATCGGCCTCCGATGGCTAAACGATGCCGCAATTGGCGCAAAGCGCGACAAAATGAACAAATGATCTGACTAACTTGTAGATCGGAAATAAAAATTAGCCGGGTCTCAAACAGGAAAGTCCCGCGATTACTGGTCCCTCGCCAGCGCCTCGTTTAAAAGGCAAGAGTACGAGCCGATACCAATTAAAGATCGCAACGAGCAACAAAAAGCGCGTCGATACATCCGTCGAAAACAAATAACTCGAATTAGAGGAGGCTAAATGGGGAAAGAGACGAATATCGACGATTATGCGTGTGTGTTCTCGCCGAGAGCGTAGGCCGCATTATCCCGGTTTAATCTCAAACTAAATCTTAATGGATCGGAACTGAACCGCGACGAGACGCGGTTTCGTGATTGCGTCCTCGTCGCCGATGTTCCTCCCGATCGCGTCATTTTTCCCTTCGCGCGCTCGATAGATCGCTCTTTTACGAGCGGCCTACACACAAGCCCCGCGTGGATTCAACAAAGGAACAAAGAAGAGATTAGGAAGGCCGTCTTGGAAGAAAACCGCCGCGATGCAGCGCGAGGCGACGCGACGCGACGCGACGCGACGCGCGGACCGTCAGGGAATTTAATTAATAGCGTTTAGCGCTACTAGAATTTTAGTGTGTTTAACGTATCCATCGTGGATTCGGTACGTGCAACGATCCACCATCGGGAATGTGGCATAAAGCCAGCTTGTAGCAGCCGAGGAGTTTCTCCCCTCGGTAGTGCCGCGGTCTCTGTCCGAGATCGAGGTAACACCTGGTCGCTAACTGCCTCGGCTGTTTTCACCTTCGCCTTCTCGCGCCTACACACTGAACGCGCGGGTCTCGCGCCGAGGCGGCGTCTTCTCCCCGGAGCATTCTTCTAATTTACGCTCACATCGAGGATCCATAAAAGTGGGTATGCGCGGGCCCTGAAATGCCGCGGCGAAACTGAAGGAGGCACGAAAGTGCATCGCTAATGCGGTGGCGGCAATATCCGCGAAGATAAGGGGGATCGCCGGCGACGGCGCACGATCCGCCGCGCGGAAAATCCAACCCAGGGAAAAAATTGTAAACCGTAAATTTTAGAAACGTGAGACTCTCTAATGGCTTCCTATTCCGAGTCTTTAAGTCGACGTTTCCTCGAAGGAGAAAGTCGGCCAATCCAATCTAATCACGCAACGTACCATATTTCAATTTACATTATTGCCGAGGGCAGGAGAAAAACGGTATTCAATTATAATATACATTTTACACGGGACAAGGACAGTTGCCTGGAAGCTTGAACTGAATTAATTATCACACCGAATCTCGGATTATTTAACTCCATTTTTTTTGTAGGAACCAAACGGCTCATTATCATTAGTTTGTCACAAGAGGCTGGACTTATCGCGCGATGAGTAGGTATAGAGCGATATAGAGATGCACCTTATCGCGCATCGTCGTCGAAGCGCGTGAAGCCGAGTGTCGCGTGAGAAAGCGGGAAAATAAACACACGTCGGCATTTTAACGAGAGCGACCCAACAGCTTAAGGGGAGGTGATTTATCGTTCGTGGAGGTACGCCGATGTACAACGATTTGTACAAACGGACGCCGGCGTTTTCGAGAGATTTTCGTCGCGGCCGGTACACCGCTGCGCCGCAGCCGTTTGAATTTCGTTCGTGGTAATCTCAAAGACGACGGGCTCATCCATCGGGCGACTTGTTTGTCGGTAATTACGTTAAAGCGATGCTTCCTTACTTCGGCAAGTCAACGGCCGCGAGATAAGCGGCACGAAATTGAAATATCCCGGCACTTCGGCTGCCCCCTTATCTCTGGAATTCCACGTTTCACCGTAAGTGAGTCGTTCCGTATAACGCCACGGACCGATCTCTCACCTTTCTCTTTTACTTTTCGTTCTACATCCGAATGTGCCCACTCCTCTATCTGCGCCGCGTGTTTCCTTCCCGTTCTTAAGCCAGCGGAACAATAAAAGGAAAAGGAGAAGAACAAAAGAAGTGCGAAAGGATATCAAAGCGTAAGCTTCGAGGATAAACGGCTTCAAAACAACTTTAAATAGACTCGATCGAAATCTCGACTCCGCCGAACGAAGACTGCAAAAGGGAGAGACACGTCTACAAGATTCGAGGGATGACAAAAACAATAACTAGTTCAACACCGGCCGTAACCGTGAGCCATTAAGGTCCATATCGTACGGCTCTTTACGAGCAATTTAAACGGAGGGAGAATCACGCCCGGCGCATCCGCGACTCTCCTTTGACATTCCACATGTTCTACCAGCGTCGCCTCAGCGTCCCGAACGTGTTAGCGAAATCTGAAAGCAGCTATAAAAACTCGCGTAAAGATTCGCTGGCGCGGCGTCGTACGCAATGCAGCAAACGAGTACGATGGCTCCCCATCGTAACAAACTCCCCCCTCGCCCCCTTAATCGTGGTTCACGCTCGTTTGCGCCGATGCCGGGTGACGTTCAGATTCGGCCTTCCTATCTCGCGATATCGGACCCGCTCGTTTTCGACACAGCTTCGTACTCACGGGACTCCGGCTTTGTGCCACCGTACTCTCTTTCTCTCTCGAATTACCAATGTTTCAAAAATACGTTGCTAGTTTAGTTACCGCAGTAGCTCCAGAAAATAAAAAATAATTACGTACACATATAGTACATAGTAATGAAAATATGTGTGTGTGTGAAATATAAATCAAGAATTTAATTAGAATAAAGTCATACGCATTCAATGGATTGCAATTTTGTATCATGCATTTTTTGTATCAATAATAATGTGCCAGGCATGTAATTTTGATTCATATTACTCTAATACGAGATAAAATGTATAATGTGAATATAGAACTTTTAATATTTCTATACTCAATCGACACCCCTTTATCCTCTTTGCATAATGTGCAAATTTATGTGTGAGATTAAGCGTTAATTAGGCGCGCCGTGTAGCTCGTAACATCGCGCGATTCCGATAATTATAACGAGCGACATGACATCGGTCCCGAGTTCATAACATCGCGTGAGAAGTCGCATGCGCGGTGACTTCATAAAAATAATCCTATTTAATAAGGAACTGACTTTTGATCATTCTGAAACGAGCGCCGGGGCATCGCGCGCGATACGTTTCCTTAACACGCGAGCAGCGATAAATCAGCAATAAAATGTTGCGGAGTATCACACCAGAGAGTAACTAATTGCAGCCCGGCAATAATAATTACTCGCGGTATGTGAGTTATTGCCGCGCGTTATTCCGATTATGTACGGCGAATTATAACCGCCCGGGCAATACTTTTATCGCGGCTGCCGGAATAATGTTGTACTTATTTAGCAGTACTCGGCCTATACAGATTAACGCGCTCGGGATGATCCATTATTTATGCGAGATACGTCAGCGACACGTTTACGATTTTGACGCGGGAGGTTCAATTAACTCCCGGATGCATTAATGCGCTTGTTTCTTTTTCCTCTGTCATCCTTCGAGCATTCGATCTTGATTACAAGTTTGCCCGCCGGGACGCAGGTCCACTTCGTCAATCGATACAGACATCTTTATACATTGTGGACGCTGTATAAATACTTCATCTAACATGCGTGAATGCGCCAACATGTTTTTCTCATTCGCTGATACATCATCCATTTTTTTACAGCGTTCCCTTACGTCCATTAATGACTATTTTCTTTAAATGTTTATAGCATCATTTTTTTTCTCCATTTCTATCTTTCCTCTCTCACTGTTAGCATCACGATGCATCAAGTTAACGACATTTTTAAATTTCTCGCAGAGGGAAGCCATGACGCAATAACGCACACGAGGCAGGACGAAAGGAAGAAAGGAGGAGAGGAAGAACGAGAAAATCCCTCGGAAGGGCGGTGGGGCAGGCAGCGCGGCTTCTCGACCACATTATGCGTACGAATGCAAATTCTTGTTCGCTTCGCTGCGGGCAGGCATTTATTTGTCACGCACTCGCGGCCGTATACAGTCGCGGACAGTACGGTACAAACGCGACTCGCCGTCTCCGCACGTCGTGGCCTGACTTCCAATTCCTCTTTCTCCTCGGCCACCTCCGCGCGATCGCGGGGCCGTCCCCCTCTCGATAATCCTACTCTTTCTCTCTCTCTCTCTCTCTCTTTCTCTCTCTCGGCTTCGTTCCCCCCTTCGAATTTCCGAGCGACCTAGGCGACCGTGTACCATGCCACAATTATCTGCCACCGTCATCTCGCCATGGGTACTTTTGTCTGCGGATTGCACCGCCGCCACCACATGCTGCTGTCTACTTTTCTATTAATTATGCAGCCGTGCGCAAGCACTGGCTCTAACGATCTGACAACGAGCTACGGCGATTCGTGGGCCCGCGTTGTTCTTCCTTCCACGGAAGGGATGCTCTCTTCGTCTTTCTTCATTTCTCTCGATGCGGAGAGATAGCTGCGCGATACGCGGCTCGAGTACACGAATCTTAAAAAAAATCCTGTAATTTATAAGCGGTGGGTTTATTGTTACAAGCAAAATCGCGTATGCGTATCATCTTGCGATTTATGTTTGCGACTTTCATGCACCCAGCTACAACTTTGTTCCATGGCGCTACAAAAGTTCGTCTTCAAATAATAATCGGTATTCTGGCTCAACAAAGACTAAAATAAATTTTATATTGATAACGAGATTACTGTGCATATTAATGCCAATTTACAAATAAAGAACACTGTGATACTTAAAAATAATCATAGAAACGTTTCCGTTTCCAGAAATATTGGTAGATTAAAAAAATTCATTTTTCTCTCGCGGTAACTTTATAATAATCGCATTCACGCGCAATTTATCACGAACACACATACACACGGGAATTTTGACAAGAATCTCGTTTATTTCGACATGTCAATTATTGCTCGTCGCCGCAGGCCGCAAGTAGTATAACGGCGGCGTACACACGCGCGCAACGAGAAACGCATTAGCGCGTAATCGCGTCCTAAGCAAAGCCGACACGTAGCCGTTGTACATCAGCGGACTAGTGACACACGCGTGAGTTAAGTGCGGGAAGCACGACGGGCACAAACGCGCGATGAGTTACGGCCGCGTTACTCGCACGCTTGCCGTGGCTGCGCTTGGTCCGGGACGCGCGTGATCGTGCTAACGTCGAGATTGCGCTCGGATTTCGATGCATTTTGCATAATTCTGAAACATGTAAGATAAATGTTGCGTAGGATGCCGTGCGAGACATAGACAGGGTAGGCGGTTTGCACGTATGAACATGTTAAACTGGTTGCGCTCGCGTCCTTCAGCGTATCCCGAAATAACGTCATACTGAAAATAGTTTGTTTCAGTTCCCACGAATAATTCTTTCAAGACCACCTGCATTCATCTTATCGTATTAATTATCGCAAAATATATGATATATATGCTTCATTTTTTTTTTGGAAAAATAATATGTAAAGCGAAATTGATATTCAGACTGTCCTTGTAATCTTTTAACAAATGGAATAATAAAACCGTAACTTTAAGCAAGAGTAATTAAGAAACGACTTATCTGTATCGATTTGTAATTTAAAAACTTTTTCACTGACGTGTTGGAACGAGAGGCAGATTGTTTTTTCACTGACGTGTAAAAACAATCTGCCTCATTCCAATCGAATTTTCTTACACTAAATAAAGATTCTTCTACTACAATCGCTCTCTCGTTTAACAGCAAATGATTTGAAATTAATAAGAAAAAGAATTGCAACGAAATTATCGATAAGTGATGTTAGTTTTACCGCTTTGACTTGAGTGGTAAAGAAATTATGTTTATTTTATACATGCATTCATGAAAATAACAGAAAAGAGCATATACGAATTTACAAACTCCTGTTGGTATGATCATCGGGGGGGCTGCATGCTATGCTCGTCGTGTAGAACGAACCATGATAGCCAGGTTCTGAGGAAACGTCTCTCACGTGTCTTGTTTTTTTCCGGTTAGCAGCAAGCAGTGAGTTCAACACATACACGAGAGATGGATTTCTTCACGATGGCATTTTTGCCTTTTTTCCGCGGTGCCGCAATAAAGATATCCAGGAAGCTAGCCACTTCGTTATCTTTCCACAGGTACAGTTACAAACACACAAGATTTGTAGTAACGGTTGCAATAATGCTGATAATAATGACATCCGCGATGCATGCGCGGTTACGTATGAAGCGAGATCTCGTCTCTGCGGCTGAAAATTCTAATAAAGAAAAGGTAAAGAAAATTTTTCGCGAATGCGGAGAGGGAAACGCAAATGAAAATTAACGCTCGTGAATTAACATTCGAGAAAAGATACGTTACAAATTCAACACGTGGGAGTTAAAAAAATATACGAATCACGGCAGCGTATTGGATTAGAGGCCTCGGAATTCTTATTATCGCGTGCCACCCCATTTGACCTGCGTCCACATAATTGCGGGGGAACGCACGTCGACGCACGCGGTATGTTACCTCAGTGGGTGCTGCCCCCGGGACAGAAATTAGGGCTAAATAAGTAGCAGCTACTAGGAAGGCCGCGTCCCCCTAGCAGGAGCATGCAATTCATGAACACGAGCCCGAGAAGAAGGGACTCGCGAGGGAGGAGTATGAGACCCTCGGACGTGCGGTGGCCGCGAACGTTGCGCCTAGCGGGCCCGATGCGAGATTAGGGCATCCTCCAACGACGTATATCGCCAGATACGTACCTCCGATGATGGCGCGTGTTACGCATCACGGTAACATTGTGCCAAACTCGCAACGATATTTACAGTTTCGTGTTTTAAAATCGCAGAAAGAATTACCCAAAGTGGGTGTCAAAGTGGGTGTCGATTTTACTGTTGCGGTTGACGTATTAATCAGTTGAAACATCTGTGTCTATTGAAAAAAATAGACAACACTTGTAAAATAAAATGAAAAATATTAAAGCAAGCCAAATGGAATAATTAAAACTAAGGAATAATAACGGTTTGGAAAATTTTTCGTCGTCATACCTGGTCCGGTATTTTTTTCGCGCGTATTTGGATATCGGCGGACGAGCACGAGTCTGATCGAGAGGCATAACGACGACAGGCAGATAGAGGGGAAGAAAGGCCCGAGGGCGCGAGAGCGAGAGAGCGGAAGCCGCGCGCCCCCGGCCGACAAAATGATCAAAAGGCAAATTTCATACATTATTTTCACTTTAATGCTACCGTATCGCAATTTATGGGAGGGCCGGGATTTATGCGGACGCGTATACGCACCACGGGGCCTAATCTTGAGAGCGGGGCCCCACCGCGTACCGGCAAACCGCCCTGTCCGCTTACCGTCCGTCCGTCCATCCGGCCCCGATTACTCGCGAGCCAGCGCCGCGTCGGGCCGGGACCGGTGGGCCCGGGGATCGTAAAGAACTTTGTATTAAAACGTTGTACGTCCAGGACCGTTTATGTCAACAACCTTTGAGTTGTGTGCGGAACGCCTCACGCCGCGCGATGTTGGCTTCTACTCACTCTCGTTGCAGCACACGGGGCCCCGGGGCAACTCGACAGGGAGGGTGCTGTCGGATCGTACTCCCGTATAGCGCCCCGCTCTCTCTCTCTCTCTCTCTCTCTCGCTTGCCGCCACCGACCGCGCGGCTACCTCGATCGTGATCTCTCGTGGATCGGTAGCGGGACCGATCTCTACGGGTACAGGGGCTCCCGATTCGGAACTCGTTACCCCGCCGGCGCGGAGTTGAACGGAGTCATCTCATAATCCACCGGGAACGTTTCGCATTTCGCTACGACGCCACCGATCGCTCCGATTCTCCGGTGGAGGATGCCCCGATGTTAACGGCGTGTCGCGTCAATTACGCGTGGTGGTTCTTCTTAATGATAACTTGGAGCGATCGTACGCGTTCAAAGCCAACCGAGTTTCTTCTGCGAAAAAATGCTGGACACAATGCGGCGATTCGTTTCTTTAGTGTAGAAACTTGTAAGAATGTACTTCTTCCGAGAGAGGTATAAACTTTTTTTGCTATTTTTAAAGCCAACTCAATGATCATTACCGTTTTCAAAATTAAACGACAATGCCGGTTTTAAAAGAGAGTGGAGCCGAGGAAGGAAGAAAGGAAGGAAGATAGTCGAGCCGATTTCGCGTCAGAAAATTCCGAAACTTCATGGAACGGAGTAGTATATACGCGCTCCCTTGCCCCTTTATGATTTCAAAAAACTGTTGGAGCCAAGAATTACCTCGTATAACTTGTACTTACGTTTATGCGCGTGTTCCGCGTATCCGTCCGTAATACGTCCAACGAAATTATCGAGCACGGGTTTTGCAGATCCCTAAAGCACAGCCACGATCGTTAAAAGGAAACACCTCCGAGAGCGCCGAATCGAGTCGCTATAGCGGCCGCTCATGGGTTCGGTCGTCCGGGTCATTACATCGGCCGATAATTAATGATGACTGCGGCATCCGCGTAAGCAGAAGATCGGACCAAGGGAGTTAGGGGACCGAGAAAGAACGGGAGAGCGAAAGGGAGAGAGAAATGCGAGAGCGAAAGAGGCCCGGCGGCAACGGCAGCAGCAGCAACGGCCATTCAAATAATATGCAAGCTCATAATTAATTTACCGTCGCCTAAAAATCGTGGTAGGGAGACCGCATAATTAAGAAATGCCGAGCGATGCCGACAACGGGCAGGAGGGGAGTGTTGTACAATCCGGACGCGACGTTGGAAAGAGAAGAAAGAGCGGAAAGAAAGCCGCGCGCCATGAGAGAAACGTGTCGTTGATGCGATTTCGCGCGGAAGCGACATCCGTTGTTGCGCGTCCAAAGTGCAAAAGCATCACAAGGGAATTGATGAGCACCCTGAAACGTTAAAAACTTGCCGAAGATCGGCGATCGGGACCCGGGACCGCGCTATTATTGGCAATCGATCGGCGCTGATGGACAGGTATCGAGGTTCCTTCCCGCTGCGCTCGCTCTTCTTCCTTTTTTATCCCTCGCTGCAGATGACGTGGAAGAACGCTGAAGAAGATGAAGAAGAAGAGAAGAAGGACGGATCAGGGGAAAGAGAGGGAGGAGAAGGAGAAGAGGTAGCTGAGAAGAGTCTTAACCACGCTCCCTCAGAATATGGTCGCAATTACTGCAGGAGATTAATGAGCCGATGCTCGCGCGATGCGAGTTCGCTCTACGAAGAGTCCTCCTCCTCGTCCTTATCCTCGCCCCCGTCCATCTTCCACCGTTCTCATCGAGAGAAGACGACTAATTCATTCCGCGAGACAGGCAACTCTCAAGTGTCTATTCTTCTTTTCTCTTGTTGTTAGGCGAGCGAGAAAGCCCGTAATTATAACGAGAGGTTTAGCGCTAAGTCCCTTAATGTCATCGTTGCCCAATTATCTTGCCACTTTCGTGGAAGCGTTCGACATCGTTAATCACCGTACACCGTTCAACGCGCGCTTTAATATTACCACCATGATGAAGATTTTAATAATGTAACCAGCACCAACCAAAAGAAAGAGGGGGGAGAGAGAGAGAGAGAGAGAGAGAGAGAGAGAGAGAGAGAGAGAAAGGGGCACGCCGCCGTCAAACGCCGCTATTGTTAATAAAGAGGGTTTAAGTAACTTAATTATTGCTTTAGATATTTAGCTTCGGGTAATTTTTCGGCCAACTGTTAAAAACCTTCTCCAAGCGTAAGAAAAATAATCACTGATGGTATCGATGGCGGTGCCAACGGTCATCAGCTAATGAGCGAACAGTGCCTGTGGTTGACGTAATACCTTCCCTCGGCAGTACGATCTGCCCCTGCCAAGGGTTTCCTTTGCCTCTGACCCTTCTAATTAGCCATCATGTACCGCGCCGCGGAGATCACAGACCGCGAGGTAAGAAACCGGCCTTATGCGTGTGAGATAGTTAATATCGTGCTAGATGGGAGATCGAGATTGCCGAGCAATATTAATAATCTGTCGTTAGTCACTCCCTTTCATTAGTAAACGCACCGGACGGAGCTCGTTTTGGGAGCCGGGTCAGTGAGCCGTCTAATTACCTCACTTCTGCGCCACCTAGAAGTAGGCTCACCTATAAGAGAAGCCAACTGTGACAAACGTACCGAGAAATCGTTCCTTTGTTCAGCTCTTAAAAGGTAAGGGCCTGAGGTAACGCACAAAGAAATTTCGTCAAAGCAACCGAACCCGTGAGAAATCGGGGATATAGGGCTGGGACAAATCAATTTGGTAACATCACAACGGGATTCTACAGAAATATCGCTTAGGAAGACACGAGTGTTCTTTCGCATAAACTCGAAAAACAGACAATTTTATTGACCATTTTAACTTATGCTATATTGGGTATCGTAAAATCACACGTTTCTATTCCGCGCGCGTCATTGTTGGGCGCAAATACCCCGAGCACAATGGAGCGTTAAGGAGCATTCCTTCATCCGTATGCATCTATGCGGTCGACGGCAAACTTTCGACCGCAACGGGTTTCTCGCACGAATATTCAAATTCGCGGTGGGGAAGCTGTTACGGCGCCAGCGTAATTTTAACATTCTCAAGCAACAGATGTTTCTTGTTTCACTGCGCGTTTAGCGAAGTGCGCCCGGAGATGTGCGCGGAGCGCGCCATGCGAGACGAGCGTGCAGGAGGTAAAAGCGGCACTCTCGGGCCTTAACTTAAAAGAGAGCTAATCCTAACTTCCCGGCATGTCGTCGTTGCATGCGTATGTACACGGTCGATCGTTAACCCGATGCGTACATGCACGCACCTACGCCGCGTGCGCGCGCGCGCTCGCTCTTATCGTCGGAGGACAAACGTGCAACAGCACTACGTCACTGTATCACACGTGTAACAGGACGACACGAACAAAAAGGCAGAATCGACCATTACCGTATGTTAAACAGTTCCTGGTCTCCCTCGTTGCTAGTCGTCGTTGCCGCTACGGAACCGCAGTTGCATACGCAAGGACCGCAGGAGCAGAGCGGCATTGCTAGCGTAACGAAGGGAGGAAGAAAGACAAACGGAGAGAAAAAGATACGGAGAGAGAAGCTAGAACCGTCCTGCGACTAGTTGCTGCTTCTCATGCTTCTGTGTCTCCTGCTTTATCTTTCTTCCTCAACCCCTTGTATACTTTTGCGTATTTCTCTCTCTCTCTCTCTCTCTCTCTCTCTCTCTCTCCTCTCGTTCTCTCGGTCTCTCGTGCTGAAACCTTGCCCGAAAAAAGCTATTAACCGATATCCATCTGAGGTCATACCTCCATTTGCGCTTACGTGTACATACACGCGCGCATACGCGCGCGGTGAACGTCCCTCGGCGCGGTCCTCAGGTCTGCGAGGCGTTTTGGACGCTATCGCGCAATGCGGAATGGGTAATGCATCCTGCCCAAGCCCGGAGGCGCCAAATGAATTACAATATTTCATTCTCACGCCCGTACATACCCACCGACAAGGCATATTGGCGAAGCCTAATTGCATTTAACTCATTATTGGTTCATCCGTACAACGGGCTCAGGCTCGGGGAGACACATTCTCGCCGTTACGATCGCTATTTCTGTCTTCTCCTTTTTCTTCCATCGATCTCCGAGTTGCCGTTCTGCCCCCTTCGCGCATTTCCTCCCCCTCCCCTCCATTCCGTCGATCTATCAGACATCGCCTCGTTGTCAAGATTATTATTATTATTGTTGTTCTCTTTTTTCCCCCTTTTTTCCTTTTGCGACGACGCGATCGTCTGACGTTAATGCAGCCACTGATCGTCCCAGACGACCGACGAGAAGTTCTGGGTAGCCAGCCGGTTGCTGGCCTGCCCTGCACGTAGGACATATTGCTACCGAAACGAACGACCGCTGATAAGCGATCACCACCGCGGATGACGAATGAGAGAGTCCCTCCGCATAATTGTGGCTCCTCGCGTACTTCGCAGATAAAGCGCGGTTTGCTCGCTCGCTCGCTCGCTCGTTCGCCGTTGCTGCAGATTATCCGCTCACCGAAACGTATCCGAAATGCACGTTTGTGAATCCAGCCGGGCCGCGATCGGCCGATCGGATAACAATAAAACGGACGAGCGTGGGTCATCGCGATGTGGCGATCCCAGCGTGTGTCACTGCACTCGCATCTAAATTTCGATTTACGCAGTAACGGACGATTGAGGAATCATCTGGACCACGAAAGCAAACTGAAGATCCATATCCCAGTATTAAAAGTTACACTGTAACGTACCACGTGTGTGGTTGCGCCGAAGGACTCGAATTGCGATACGTGTGCGTTCTCCCCTCATCTTCCGATCGCGCATTAGCAAAGACCGGAGGTGGCATTAGGTAGGAATAACCGCAAATGTACGGCGGGTAAATACGGCGGCGCGCCATGCACGGACGGATTAGAACGTGGCGCGAGTGTTACCTGACCGCGCGCGCAAGACGGCTATGGATTTTCTCTTACTTACAGGGAACACGGAGCCGTCATTCATCGAGCCCTATAGCCCCGACGGATTATTATAATTAGCTTCCTGTCGTGTATCCTTCCTCATTCTACCGTCTCGTCCTTTTAGCTGGTCGTAACACTTAACACTCGTTACGACCAGGTGTACAAGCGCCGGCATTACGGCCCCCGAGCACACCACCGGCGCAAACCACCTCCCCGTGCCCGCCCTTCTCCCGTGGTGGTGTATCCGCCCTCTCCGCTCTCTTCCCTTCTTTTCTTCCTCGCGTTTGCGCGAACGTCTAATTGATATAATCCACCGCGGCGTGGCTTTGTTACGCGAAATCTACGGGATTATACGGCTTTGCGCAATTAGTCGACCGTTCTTAAGGGATGTTAGTACACCGATGTATGTATATTAAGATTTCCTCTCTCTGCTCTCTGCTCTCCCTCCCCCCCTTTTCCTTCTTCTTCCCCTTGTATCCCCCTCTTCGCGCAAGTCCGTTTCCTGCTCTCTCTTTCTCGTTCGAGCGCGCACGGCTGTAGTAATCCGCACGATATCTTAATCCGCAGCGCGAAGCGCTCACTTTTAACTCGTGGAAGCTCGTTAGCCACGTTACGTACGCGGCTCGTGCTGCGAACATCCACGGTACAACGAAATTAATTTCCCGGCCCTCACCGCGCCTGCCCCTCTCCGCGCCTTGCTCCCTCTCGCAACCCTTGCTCGTTACCGGGAAGAGTACAGCGAGTAGTTGCGGCGCCGAACCGGTTGTCGAGAAACGCTATTTCTATCGAAGGAGTTCGCACGAAAGTATGAGACTAATCTTGTCACCTTTACCACCGAGTCAACTAACTTGAAAGTTAATTTCTCACGCAAACAAGTTTTCTCGCTTTAATTTTTATTTTACAATTCGGAGAAGATATCATCGTCAATACGTTATTAATTGTCAATTTTTTAATTTGTCTAATACATCATTATCTAGACTGAATTTCTACGTTGCTCTTTAAAATTAAGTAAAGTACATACAACGTTATTTCATTACGAAAATATGTCGACGGAAAAGAAGACGATAATCGAACAAGGAAAAGGAATTCTACTCATATTATTCAATATTTTCTCTCTCTCTCTCTCTCTCTCTCTCTCGGTCTCTTCTGCATTGCCACGAAACCCGGCATGATCGACACACTGACGTCCTTCTACCACGCGGGATTCTTGTTCCCGTGAGATACCGTTAGGCGACATGCACGTGAATGTACATTACCGGGCGACGTATCTACTACGCTGATTGGAGATACCGATCGGATCCGGTGTGGGTACGAATCTGACGAAGCTCGAGTCACAGACGCGCGATCGTAAAGGCATAGAGTTACAAAGTCGATTGTGTGCGCGCGGGTGTGCGCGGGGACTTAAATAAAAGATAAGGAATATTAAACGCCCGTTGCTCGCCGCGCGACCCGAGGCAATGTCGAAACAAACCCGAAGAACTCGTTGAAATTGAAACGGTCAGAATAATGATAATGACGCTCACGTAAGCGCGTGTCGACGTGTCCCTCGCGATCGGTTTCACAGCTGATCCTGGCCCTCGCAAAATTACCGGTAACTTAAACGCCACTTCGACGAACAATTACGCCTGTTGTGAACGCATTCACGGAGCACCAGCGAAGGGAGCAATGATTCCGAGCTATTTGCAGGAATGCGGAGAGATGTTACGATAGGGAAAGAGAAAGAGAACGTATGGGTACATAAATCTGGCTGCGAGCAAAACAGAAGTCGTAAACACCGATTCCTTTCGCAGGTTCAAGCGTGGTGCTTCGAGATCAGCTGAAGGGTAACGACTTCTCGCCAGATGAAACGGCCAGCCTCATTTGCCACGATTATCAGCTGTTTAATCTCAATGCACAGATATTCTCGATCGGATTTCAGTTGAATTTTTCAAGCTCAACACTTGCCCCGCTGACGCTCTTAATGATATGCGTTCAGTGTAAGCGTGATAGATAAAAATCATGTCACGCGCCAATTTCGGTACTCTCAAAAACGAGAAGAAATAAAGCGCAAGAAGCGGAAGAAGCATCGAGAAGCCACGGTCGATTTAATGACCGACTAATTTACGGAGGAAAAAATGCGGCATTTACTTCAGCGATTTCTGGCAAAACTACATCCCGACACCTTTAAGAGGGCTCACATGCACCCGTACATGCGAGCGAGCGCCTCTTCGCGTCCTACCATTTCATCTCCCATATAATAAACTGTGCATCTGCTTATGTAGATGGACACCGAATCCCAGCGTATAATATTAACAGCGCCTCTTGCGACTCCCGAAACGAGCCATCGGTTCCTTTGCCGCGTCGTTAGCCACGGTGTTCAAGAGTCATGTACTAACTTCGAAATCACGTATCCAGAATCATTCACAATTTTTGACACGTTACTTTCTCGTCAGACTCGAGTATTACTTCGGCGCATAAAAATCGCGTAAAATTCAGCGCCGATCACTTTTCTACACGTGACATCAGTGGTGGATACTAATCAAGTAAAATAAAAGCAAAGCTCGAAATAAATGTCTGAAAAGTTGGAATATTTTTATACAATAGAAAAACTAAACCCGTGCTCGGAATAGTTAAATCGTGATATTCCAGATAGGTACAAATATATAGTACGAGGCGGCCGTTGCTTTTCATCTATTTTGCGTTAGTGCATAAAATGATAGCTCAGATATTGCTACACGTAGATTACGGTTGTTTAAGCGCGGTTACGTAGTAGATTCTCTACCGCACACCGGTCGCAGGAGAGATATGTGATTTTTCTGGAAACCAGTTATCCAGCGTCCAGGATGCCTTCTTGTCGAATTATCGATCCGATTAGATGGATAGGCTTTAACCCGGCTAATCGGCGCGCGCGCGCGCCCGGCATGGCAAGCCGAGGTAACGTTGCAAATTCCGTCGTCGTCGATATGCTACTTGTTCCTTTTTTTCCCCCGTTCCGGAATAATTACACCGCGGCTAAGCGAGATAGGCGCGCAACCAGTAGTTTATTGGTCCTCGATCGTCGTTATCGTTCCCATTCTTCACAAGCGCGGTATCTAAGTCTTCCTCGCCGTCCACTGTATTCTTTAATCCCCTCTCTCCTCTTCTCTGGTAATTATCCTCTCCGTCTCCGACGTTTCCTCTCTCTTCCTCTTTACTCGTCGGCATCTCGCGTACCAATCGAATCCCCGGGTTTTACCGTTAGGTTCGCCGCTGTGGGGAACGTGCGGCATGTGTGCTTACATGCGTGCACGGCTCTTTCGCATACGGCGCGCAGGGAGGACGGCGCTGGTATTGGCTCTCCCGCCGCTTATCAAGCAGGACGCCTGAAACCCGCCTGAAAAGCGCGATCCAATAACGTCCCGGTTGTAACCGCCGCCGGATTGTAATTTCCACGTTGCGCAGATTGTAATCTACATTTAGCGGGCGGATTCGCGGCCGAGGCTCTTATTACGCTAGAATACGTTACGGACGATATAACTTCTAAATTATGATGCCGTGCACGCTAGTCGTATACTATCTACGCTCGGAAGCACTTTTGACAATTGTGTACGGCCGATAGATTAAGATATAAATCGAAATAAATGATTGCAATTTGAGACAAGTGTCCAATTATTACGTAACATTCATTGGATTTAGAAAAGTTCGAAATACTCGACAATCTCAACAGTATGATTAAACATCGAAAATAATAATTAAAACAAGTGAATTAAAAAAATTTATTATAATAAAGGCACGCAGGCCCTTCGACAAAGAGACGAAAAATAAAACTCAATTTCGACAGACGTAATATTTTCACACGGGCAGGACTAGCGATGGGGAAATGCCAGCGTCTCTCGGAATAGACGACGGAGCAAGACGAATAAGCGAGAGAACAGATCTGAAAAAACGTTCCTTTGTCGGTGTGGTCCTTTAAATCCGTTTAAAGGGACCACCGACCGGCACAGGCTGATTAATAGTCCTCTCGCCGGTGAGCGGGGCTGGGCTCAATGACAGATCGAGAATGGTTCGGGGACAGGCGGCAAAAATGCCGAGTTCACACTTCGCGGCAACGTCCAGGTCTGGCTGGTTGTGGTTTGCTGTTATTGCGGCCTTCACCTAACGTGCCGGGGTCATCGACGGCACAAAGCTCGTCGACCTGGCTACATTTGTATCCTTTAGAACCGGTCACGCGATGGCGATGACGGAACCTTGACAAATCCAGGCCACGTGTGCGGTGGGACGTTGCGTCATCGGCGCGATTCGCAACTTGCGGTACATGTGCGGGAGATGAGGGAACAAGTTTATGAAAGTAGGAAAATGTGTGCGCGCGCGCGAGACCGAGTTCGCCGACGGGCGAAAATTTATGCGTCGCGTTTCCGTTCCACGTGGAACGTATTCGATTATTCATTAGTCACGCCTAGCTAAATTCAGTAATTGCAATCACTGTGCTGTTCTCTCGCGCGAGAAGAAACTGGATCCAGGAGCACAAGTCGAAAGATGTACGTCGGCCTCGGATAATCGACACGCGCGACACGAACGAATCAATTCACGAAGTTTACCGGTGAGTTTGTGCATCGGGTCGACGCGTTTACGTTTGGAGGATCCCCCGGGTGACCGCGGTACGCGCCAACACATACGACGGCGTTCGGCACATGCAACGTGCCGTTGCGCCATGCGTTTGCGCTGATTTACGACTACGGTGGCGGTTTCGTCTCGCTTGACGCTGGCTTACCGAATTAGTCCCACTCGCACACGCACACGCACCTCAGAGGCGGACTAATATAAAGCGCGAACCTCCCTGCCGTTTCTTCCGGAGCCTTCCACCTTCTTTCCTCGCCGCCCACGAGCGGATGTCGCAACAGATGTCGGGCGAAAGATAATTAATTTTTTTTCGGTCACAGAGACAGAGAGAGAGAGAGAGAGAGGGGGGGGGGCATAAGACAGAGGGTGGAATATTCATGCCAATTCGTGATATTCTCGCTAGCGTATTCTTTTTGTGGTCACAATGTAGCGTAATGTTATTACGAATGATGTAATATGTATTTTCGATTACATCTAAATGTTATACTACATTACACACCCATTATATCCTTCTCTTAACATTACTAATAAAAATAATACAGTTTTTCTATTTAAAGAATAAAAGATAATTAATATTTAAAATACAAAAAAAATGACATTTAATTTTATACGGTGTTTTAATGAGACATGCGTGAGCTAAGATGAGAAAAATCAAAGGACCTCGTACAATACGGCAGCGTAGATTACGCTGTTCCGCGGCTCAGAGCCGCGGGTGCATTCGGTTTGATTATTTTCACGCGCGAAAAGAGCTTCTGCGGCGACGAATAAAAAGGCAGGTGACGCGCAGGTGGAAGAAACAAAAAGAGAATGAGAAAAGAGAGAAAGAGGGAGAGAGAGGGACAGAAGGAGCCTTTAAATCGCCCGTCTCGAAAGCGGAACGCTCTCAACGCCGCCGTTCGTGTGCTTCTACACGCGAGAGCGCACGGGCAGACAAGATGAGCTCGAGGCGAGGTAGCGAGAGATGCCACCACAGAGTAATTTTACAGCAAATAGGTTTACACAGCATTAGGTGGAGGGAAGCGACCTACGAGGCGATACAGCCGCGCATTGCCGCGGGGTGAACGTACTTGACCGTCGTGTACACACGTAAACGTACACGCACACACGGGGAGGGGGACACGCACACGTATACGCGAAACGGCCGCCGCGGCTATTATTCTCAATTACCATCGGCTATCAGGCATGTCGCAGCCACGTCGCTGCGGCTTCGATGACAAGTGCTTTTGCGCGAAACCATCGCGAACTTTTGCCACTTTCAATTTCACAGCTCGTCAATGTGACATCAAGGCATATTCTGGAATAGGCATGATTGCTCCAACGGCTAAGTGAATTTTGCCGCTGTGAAATTAAGTAATCATAAACTCGTCATAGACGAATAAATATATTTGAAAGATGAAGAAACAAATTGGAAAAATTTTCGAGGGGAATTAAATTAAAAGTTTGGGGAAAAATGCGTTTCTCGTAAAAGTGAAAGGATTAATTGAAAAGATTCATCTTAATTTCTAAACATTCTCGAGAGAATCTCCCTTTACATAGAATAGAGTTATCATTACGACGGAATATGCTTCAGGGTTAAAATTTATTTACGGCCAGTAGTTAATCGTTGGATCGAGATGATATTTTCCGGCGTATAGGTACGGTGTCGAGCACACGCATTCCCTATTATCGATTGGACGATACCGCGAGGATTAACCCGATTCCACCATACAAATGACACGCGGCTGCTTCGAAAATGTAGGAAGGCACCATAATGAGGCGCTATTCTCGGAATGCGTCGGGGCACTCGAAAACAGGACTAAGCGCCCTATGGGCGAGCAAGGACGGCGACTACTCTATGGATCAGGCAGTCGGGGGACCGGCCCTGTAATTTCAGGCCCCGTAATGGGGCCTCCAGTCTCACAATTAGACCTTCCTGCGTCATCTCTATCTCCCTTGGCGTCTCTCGCGTAGCGTCCTCCTCGCTCGAGCTGCGAAAGGCACTCTCCTTCTGTGCGCGTCGCGGGCGCCCGATCGAATCTCTCTCGGCGCTTTAATATCGACCCAGCAGCGCGCGCGGTGGGCATCTGAATTTAGAAAGCGACGATGAATCAATTCTGCGCGAGGTGGAGAATCCCCCTTCCTCCTCTAGCCCTTCACGTCCTTCGAGTAACTCCCGGTAGATATCTGACGCGTTAATCGCTTGGCGCAGTAACACTTTAGTATGCAAAGCGGGCTGCCGCCGAAAACGCTCGAATGCACAGCGTGCAGGATGCTACTTCTTACTGCTGCTTCATCGTCGTCCATACGTGCGGGATATCTCTCATACATAAAACACGAAGGCGGGAGGGGAATTTTCTTGTCGACTTTACGAAGAACGGTCTCGCCGACATAACGTAATACCGTAAGATCATAGATCCGCCGACTTCGTCCTTGCGGAGGGCACGGATCTCCGAACTCGAAGACGATGACGGTGCATGACTTGTCCCTGCCACCTGCCTCCCGGATCCCCTTGAGGACCCTCCGAGGATAATTACATAGTAGCTTAGCTCTGGCACGGCAAAGAAGAGACCGCTTTCGCCGCATAAAGTAATGGCTAATCGGAACGATCCGCAGCAGCCCCCGACGACACACATCGTAGGACCTGGAGCACCATTAATCGCCTTCTATATACAGCTATATACAGCTATATACGGCGCACACGTGTGTGCATCTTAAAACTCGCATTGACCCGATTGAAACTGTCCGCGAGAGAGTTCTTCGCTCCGTTGTCGCCGGGGACCGGTTAGGTATGTACCTTATACAACCCTTCTCTCCGCGCGGAAACATTCCGTGTTATTAGAGTCGCAATCATAGAAATTATTATCCTCCTTCGGTCCCGTGCCCTCCTACTACAATCCCCGTCCGTTCCCCGGAGACGTCGGGCATATAATGTAAAGGGAGACCCTTCGAGAAGGATATCATCGTTAATCCGAACGTCGAATGTAACCGTCGTCGTTAACGAGTCGTCGTCAGGGACGCCGCAATTTCACATTGACATTTACTGTCTAAATGAGATTTCACTACTTATCAAGACTAAATTAAGATAGACGCTGACATACCTTCGTCTTACATCGAGCACATTGAATTACGGAACTGAAATTAAAATTTTCGTTTTCTCTACCATTTTCATATCAAGAGATTCTTCAAGTATAGTATACGGCGAAAGTCGACGTAAATCTATTTTATAAATACAGACAAGTCATTTAGCTATCAAGTTTTGAACGAGAGATTACATTAATTCCCGTTAAGCCTTGTAAATTATTTTAGACGTACAATATGCTACAAGATTCGATGTCAATCGTTATGCAAATCTAGATTAATGCTATCTATTAAATTCTAAACACGAAAGATTAAATCAACTGCTATTATAACGGAATACGCAACAGAAAATCTTAACATACCGTGACAGGTATTAAGTATTCGTGCACGTCAGGTGTTATATTTAGATCAGTTCCAATCGGAAAACGTTCCATCACGACGCATTCTCCGAAACGTAAGCGTTATTCAGCGTCAATCTGTCATTTATGCAGTCGAAGTAAATTAAAATTAGCAATTGAAATCAACATGGCAAATTTTGGTTCGCTGATTCCAGCAAAGAGCTTAATATTTGTGGCATTTGTGCCTGTTCGTATGCACTGACCTTGAAGCCAGTTGCCTCGTAAGCACGATACCGTTCGTTCTTCTAGCGGGGCGGTTCTCGCGAGAACGGGTTATAAGTTCGGGTTTGCGAGATAATACATGCGAGATGAGAAGAGAAAGAGAGAAAGCGACACACGGGGGAAGAGCGAACGAGGTCTCGAGGTCGTTTCTGGGCGTGGTGGCATCCACCTTTACATCCTCGACGCGGTATATATACCTCTCAACCTAGCCTACCTCTCGACAAACGTCTTTTCCTTCGACTTCCCCTTGTCTGAGGGGCATCCGACACCCCCGTTCTCCGCGCGCTCGCGGAGTTTCGGCTCTTCGGGCCATTTATTTTTTCCCGATCCGGCCTCCAGGGCTGTCCAAACGACGGGCTGACGACCATGGCAGACCCGGCCTATTGTTTTAGCCTGGGTACTATTAAATTGAAGCCCGGAGCGATCGACCGGCTGTGTCCACGTGCGTTAACTCGTAGGCGGTTATGGCGCGCATCGTGCCGTCTCCGCGAGATAGGCAGGCTTTATCGCGGGCACTTTCATGGAACGCGAATACATAAATCGCACGAGACGCGATTATAGTTTTATTGAACTGCAAATGATTTCGGACATACGATGGATCCCCTCAGCGATTGCCGAGAGAGAGAGATGCATTAATCATTAAAGAATTGAAAGGTATGGGTATGAAGGATGTTGTACTCCAACAAAACGAGAAAGATTAGAGATTTTTTTCCCTACCTACAGCGCGCGAGCTATCTCTTCAGCTGTGTAAAGATTAAGATCCGTAATGTTGCTTTAAGAATCTTAATTCAACTCAAGGCGCTGTAATAGCGCGCAATAATGTTTGTTAAGAGCGCCACTTTGTTACGATAGTCCGCAGAAGAACGCGATGTATATCCTATAGATGCGGGCGCGCACAAGCTAACGAAGAACACTTCAATCAGTATTGCGGATCCCGTGTACCCTTGAGGAGAAACCCTACCGCAACACTACTACTACTCATTACATTTGCAAGTCATTCGACGAAGAGAGGTATTACGCGAAACTAATTACATAGAAAACTCAAGTATCTTCATCCCGCTGCTGAATGCAAGTCCGGCGGATTCGCGGGCGAAGAAAAAAAAAGGGAAACAAAAGACCGAGAATAATTCACTCGCTGGTTTAAGGATAATTCAATCGAAGGCTGCGGGATTACAATGTATGCAAAGGCGAGATCGCTTCTTCTTTCCTTACAATGGACAAATGTGTCGTCGCGAGAACGGAAAAAAGGGCGAGGAAAAAATCGCGGGTGGTAGTGTCCGTCTTGCCTTATCTGTGCGAGCGAAAATGAAAACTGCGAGATGTGCACCTGGGCGCACCATCGACGTCGGAAAGCCGAACGAGAGCAACAGGACTCGCGCGCGCGCGTTCGGCGAGACAGAGTGAGAAGACAGGAGGCGAAGAAAAGAACGGAGGATAGAGGCAGGCAGAGAGAAGAGCATCTCGCCTCTCTGAGCCGGCAAACAAAAACTCTAATCGAACTTTCCGAAGCTCGAGCTCCGGAGACTCGTTGGACGTCTTATGATGGGCGCGGGCCCAAGGCTACTACTGAATGGTTATTCACAAAGATGTACGCACATATACATATATGCACGTTGCGTTTCAGTTACTAAAGAATGGGCGTCCCCATTTAATAATTCTTAAGGATATTTATGTATCGGCATACCGCATATCGCACGGAGACCACCCTCTCGTAACGAGAAACACGCTTCGATTCGCGAATCCTTCCGCGCGAATAGAAGAAAAAGCGGAAGCGCAGACGCGCTCACGTGCGATAGAAGAAATCGCGATTACGATAAGCACTTATCTCCCGCCTCCGTTCGCCTGTTGTTCGCCTTCAACAATCGCGTTGGATTCGCTTTCCAAGTCAAACAGTGCGGTTTCTGCGCGCGGATCTTCTCTCCCCACGAGCGTTCCGACGTCCAGACGTTGAATTTCTTCAGACTGGTACATCCACTTTTCGCATCGCATCCGCTCGCACATTCGAGACGCGCGCTCGTGCCTCGATACATGTAATATCCGCCAGCCCAGCACCGTTGCCACACACCGTTGCCCCTTTCACAAGCTCGATGCGCGATAAGTACTCCTCGATTCAACGAGGTTCATCAGTCATTCGATCCTCCTCTTCTCCGGCGATCTTTAAACATTTCACGCGGCGGCGGCGGCGCGGCGGCGGCGGCGGCGGCAGCGGCACTTGCCGGCGGCCAGTCGGAACGCGTGCGAGGATCTTTAAGCGCCGAAGTAGCACGCTCTTTTTACATATTAGGCCGAGGCTGTGTATCACGTTAAGACGGTTATAATGACTCCTTTGGCCGCGATATTTCACGCGCGCGAAATGATACGCCGCGCACAATGCGCGATGTTATTTGCGGCGACGCGTCCGCTGCACACGAATTCGCCCCATTGACTCCGGCAAAGAAGATACTTGTAGCTCATTGCTCGATTACGCTCGAGAGTGCCTTCTACCGGGCCCTGTCCCGACTGCTAATTACTCCGAATGAGCGAATACACACGGTGAAGACGTACGTACACACGCGTCCGTTATCGTTACCCGCGTGCGCTTCTTTCGCGCTGTTCTCATTTCCTCTTTGGACGACTAGCGATTTGCCAACAGCCGGGCCACGTAACGCATCGACCACACTGGACTCGAGTGTGCCTCCGTGTTATTCCTCGTGCTCCCTTCGCGGTCCCTCCTGTCCGGGGCCCTCTGCGACGAGGCACCGGACCGCGTAGAGCCGCCGCTGCGCGGCTCCAGCGCAGACGCTGCTTGTTTAAATATTAATTATGTATGCCTGATGGTGTACCTCGACGCACACGCACTTGCCTGCATATAGATTGCTTTCGCTAAGTCCCATCGCGCAGGTTCGCACAAACGCGCGTGTATGTGCCTTGCCTGTGTCTCTCTTTCTCTCTCTCTCTCTCTCTCTCTGTATGTGTGTGTGCGCGCACGTTTCTTCACGTACTCTTCTTCTACTCCCTTCTTCCCTAGTCGCGCGAAGCGCCGTTCCGTATACGCGTTCGGCGCACTTGCATCGCCGAACCGCAGGGGGCGATGTCCCTGGGTTTTCGTATACATCCGTGATACTCCACGTCCGATCTTTTCTTTTTGCTCCTACTTTAATGTGGAGCGCCGGGAGAATCTGCCTGCACTCTCCCAGCGATCAGCGATAATCAACACGAGTCTTTTCATAAACGTTTCTACGATCGACTTTTAAGAGCTGAATTAACAAGAAGCTTTTACCGATTCCTTTCAAACTAACCTTTCAAGCTAATCATAATGTAAAATATATTTGTTAGTACCGGTGATTATGGTGATCGGCATGTATGCTATATCATGTATCCTGTAAACGTATACGTGGCGTCAGAGTAAATTAACCGGAATATATGAGATTTCTGCAGCAGAAACGGTAACGCGCAGGAAGACATGTAAATGGATAATGCAATTTGTTCATAGTGGTTGGTCGAGAGTAGATGGTCCGATTGAAATGAAACTCTTACATCTGCAAACATTCGGTGCTTATATTCTACTTACTGGACCGTACCAGCCTCCAATGACAGAAATTGTATGCTAATTGGGGATAAGAACGGTGTATGCCGTAACGTCTAGGCTTGGTCCTTAGACCGCACTTGTCCCTTTTGTTCCCTCGTCCTCCCTCTTGTCTACTCTTAACGGTCATTGTCAAAATTTTTTACGCAGACGAGCCTTATATTTATCATCTCGGACAGCAGCGATTGTATTCGTATTCGTGACAACTTATCTCGGCATGTGTACTTTGTCACGGCGACGCGACGTACGTAAGTATACGCGGCGAAAGCTTTCGCAGGCGGAAAAACGAGCGAACCGTTAACTGCGAAAACCGTTCGCGGGGTCTATCACAAAGTCCCACGAGGCTTTCGTGATAAATGAAAGAGACAGCGAAGACTCACGGTTAACGCGCGACCTTAAGTCGATAGCTGATATTTCTATTCTCGAGCTTCCTCGGAATGGCAAGTGCCGGCCCGTCGCAAGTCGAGATACCCGCAGGTGGTATTGATCACTGACATTGTGGTATTCGTATAATGACCCGCTGATAGCCGGGTGCTCTGCTCGCGAGAGAAAGGGAAAGGTTGCGGCATGCCGACATGCCGGATGATGGACGGCGAAAGCAACAGAGGAAGCGCTGCCGGAGAGAGAGAAGACTGGATATATATTGATTGGATACAAGCGAAGGTTGTTACCACCAGCTGGCACCTAGACCAATATCGCCTGCTAACAGTAAGGTGCACCGGCGAGGCGGTCCGCCGCTTCTCTATCGAGGCGTGCATCGAGTATCATTGATTTCTACTTCTCTATCGGCGAAGCGGTTCGCTTAAACATCGGAAGGCAGACGTGCGGCTGCATGTACGTCCACGTACTGTCGGATCGGCTGGAAATAACGATGTGCCGAAACGATTTTTCCTTGTCAGCCGGCCCCGGTCACACGATTCTCACGTGAGAATTATCTCGGCATCACGATACTTTCTTAATTAATTAAAGCACCGCTGGTACTTGAAAAAAATCGAAATATAAAATCGAAAAATGAAACAATTAATATACACAATACTATACTATGCAGACTGGATTGTAAACGATGGAAACTGTCAAATGTTTTAAACTAATGAAATTAGAAATTTGAAATTAAAATTGCTGTACAATCGCTGTGTCAGAATGTCATGATCTCACGTACTATATCGTATTACATTTTTATACTGCAGATACAGTACTGATTTTTAACTAATTAATCTGAATTCCGCGAAAGCCAGCGATATTCGGCGATCGAATTAGCATGACTAAGAGATATAGGGTAATCTATGACACGAGACAGCGCTAACCTTCCGTCACGAAAAGAGGAGCACCGGCTCGGCGACGGATAGAGCAGACTGAGAACAAAGAAGAGCGGGAGAGCAGTGGACCGCCGGCAAGATGACCTCCCGCTTGACCCGAGACGCCTCCGCAATGGCGACCTTAACCATCGTCGTGGCGGTTACGGTCGCGATCGCCGGCGGCCCCCGAGAAGCCGCTCCCGGATTTATTTAATTAGTCCCCGAGGTACTACCGTGCCTCGTCAACGTATCCGTCCGACTGTTGCTCTTCCTTTCTTACTCTTCCTCCTGATCCGTCTGCTCTCTCTCTCTCTCTCTTCTCCCCCCCTCTCTCTTTCTCTCTCTCTATGCAGCTTCGTAAGTCTTTACGTTCGTAAAGCGACCTCCTCTTCCTTCGTCTGCGCTCTCGAAGTAGCACATTAGTCCTCTCGCTGCCTTCTCTGTCTTTTTCTCTTCGGAGTTATTCACATACACACGAGTATGTGAAGCAACGTGCGAGTATACGCCGGTATATACCGATGCTAATTAAACGAAACACAGACCCTAGATATTTATCCCACGCTCGACAACGACGCTAACCATCGTGATATCCGTTTGTAATGCATCGCGGTCGCGAACGAAGGCGACTGTGATCCGGTATGGGACCCGGTCACCGAATTTAGAAAATCTGTATCCGAGTTCGAGGAACAATTCACGTATGCAAGATACATACATTTATGTATAAATTTACGATAATCGAGAAAAAAAAGGTGACATATGTGCAACACCTCATTTCCTTACTCCCGATTTATGTCGTGTTTAACGCCGTTTCAACATTTGCCGTGGCCGCGTTACGCCAATCCCACGATGGCCTATCGAGCGCATTGCGTTATCATTACCATTTTAACTCATGCTAATGCAGCCGCGGGCTGGTAGCTCATGCAAATGTTTCCCGCGGCCGCCGCCGCCACGCTCGTGGCCCCCGACGAACGATGTTGCATTCATCAGGTCGGATGATTTGAAAAATCTCAAGGACCCTCCTTTCTTTGGGTCTTTAGCACTGTGACGTCTATGATTTATTGAGTAATATTCAGCGGCGTATTGGCCGGCGAAAAAAGGCGCGTAACGTTAATCTGAATAATGAGCCCCCGGCATCAAGCACCGACCGCCACCTTTTCATTGCTATCGATAAATAATGCCCAACCACTAACCCTTCGTTCACCCTCTCCCCCTCTCCCACCTCTCCTCCTCCTCCTCATCGTGTTCTCCCTTCGCTATCGATTTCTTTTTCTTCCTCGTTTTTCTTTCTGCAGTATTTATTTCGAGTCACTTGGATGTAATACGAGCGATGTGATCTGATTTCAGTTGCGAATCTCAGACGCTACCTGCTGTCTGTACTCTCTCGTGATCTTGCGCTCCGCGAATAAAAGCGAGCGGTCCCATTTATCTTGTCCCGCAACCAGACTATCCTAGCAGATCTCGATTAGCGCGCGAGCGCACTCGAGATGTGAGGCGCTTCATACAGTTTAATGTTGCACCATAATTTCTGGAAAAAATGCTCCCCGTTCAATGGGAACTTATTATGGAGCGTAATAAATGCGTCACGATACTGAAACGGGAAGGCGCGCGAGCGCGCGCGCGCGTTCCGGAATTTTTGGATAAAGATCGAGAGACCACTAACGACGACGCTGGTGCAGCCGTGGGGATTGATTTCTCTCCTGAAGCTTACCGCCCGGTCCAATTAACATAACATAGCAGTCAGCCGCGCCTAATATAATCAAATGGCTCATTTATCTGTCCCGTTTGCATAATGCATTCCATTCTTCTCAAATAATCATGTCATAAGCGCGTCGCGAGCCGTTGATAGAAGCGATTCGAATTTATGCCTCGTCGATTATATCTCTTTCCGTATGACGACGTTATCTCATACTACGATCTGGCTAATAGGTACAAGCGCGCGTTTTCGTTTTTTCGCTTGGCCAACGCGCGAGCCGGTCATTAATAAATGGAAATTCGATTCGACTGGGTGACACACGCGACCGTCCGGCCATCGCTAAGATTCGTAAAACGCGCGAGAGTCGCCGACTACGCGCGACTAATAAAAGTGCCCATCCAGTCGACCATAAAGCCGTTCCTGCTCGGATTGCTATCGCGCTAATAGCTACGAGCGATATTCTTCGTATCCTTTCTTATCCCTCCTCATCGGACCTCTCGCGAAAATATCCGAGAAGATTCTCTCCGAGAAACCGATAGATACCGATACCTGACGCGGCTTTCTTTCGATCTTTTCCTAATAGGTAAGCGCAGGGCTAATAGCTATACGTATTTCGAGACAGTTTTATTTCTTCGCCGATCGGACGAGGCTATCTCGAGCCGCTAATAGATGGAGATTCCGATTCGTGAGTTCGCGTGAGATTGACCGATAAAAATGCCGACGCAGTCAAATAGAGTTATGCCGAGTGCACTAGGGAGATGAATCTAAGCGAGCAAGAAGGTCGCGGCGATATTCACTTTCGGTAGAGAGTCAACAATGAGAAGAAAAAAAGGAGAAGAGGGAGACACGGTGAGCAAGAGAAAGAAGAAGTTGTGCGCGGAGAATATGCGCCTCTGCGGCTGATTCCGCTTCGTCCTTGTCCTCGCCTCCAACCCGCAATCCTCCCCTTCTGCCCTTGCCGATGACCAAGAAGCCTGCGGCTCAGCCTCGAGAAAGGAGGGGCGCATTGTGTGTTTCCGAGAACGTTGCGCTTATCGGTGGATCTGTCGCGGTAATGAGGTATCAGCCACCAGCAAATAAACGAATAAATATCAGGAGGTGGAGGTGGAGGTGGACGAGAAGGAGAAGGAAGCTGGCATGGGTAAGAGAGGGTGAAGACGGTGATCGAGAACGAGAAGGAGGAAGAGGAGAGCAAGAGAAGTGGTGTCTCCTCCAAACTCAAGAAGAGGAGCCGGGCGACCGAGGGAAGCCAGCAACTCAGAGTCCCACCGATACAATGCTTCGATTAAACATTCGCTGCCTAAATAATCAGGCGCGCTTCGACTCGCGAAGGCTGCCGAGAGGCGACGAAAGGGAGAAGGATCGTGAAAGGGAGAGCGAGGGAGAAAACGTCTGTTCGAACGTGCGCGCGAGCGAGAGGGACACAAGGGAACGAGAGCCGCGTTCAAGACGGGAAAGAGAAAGAAGGAGAGGAAGGGGTGGAGAAAGAGATTCCGGTTCCGACCGAGTGGGAATCGAACACGTTCTCCGCCGTTCCTCGTTTTCGATCCGCGCCAGATTCTCCTCCCTATCTACCATCCCCCCCTCCCT
>VBVQ01000084.1:0-98724 GCA_011636635.1 Tetramorium simillimum | reverse complement strand
TCATTCAGCGATATAAAAAAGTAATTTAATTCATTAATTTGTTGATATATGTTTCTCCGCGAATTATTCATATAATCGGTAATAGTAGTTAGTATTATATAAATAATATAGAACATAATTAACATATTTGTTTTATGATTTCTTTGATTTTTATCCAGACAGTAATAGCCAAAGAAAAACATTGCACATATTAAATGCAGAAAAACGTAATTTTTTTTAATTTAAAAATAATGTAATTGTTATCATGTTTTACTTTTTTCTTTCATTTGTTATTTTGCTAAACACAATGAAATAAATTTGTATTTTACGATTATGTTTACAAAATGATTGTACATGAGAGACGAGTATTATTGACATATCTCTATTATCGAAAGAATTCTGTTTGATCAAGTGATTCTGTCTGTCGCTTTTTGGGAAATTTTTCAGCAATCAGTTATTGTAAATTCAAATACCTCGGATCATTTCCAATCGAAATCGTATATTATCGCACATTAATTTAAATATCTACATCATATTCTAAAAAATTTCCACGTTGCATAACATTTAATTTCATACGTAATTGTTAAGACTCGCGTAGACGCTCTCGACAAGCATTGATGTCACCGATTACACCGATTTACGAGAATGATTATATAACGACTTAAAACAAACAAACAAAAAAAAGAAAATCTTTGAGGTAATAATTTCACGTTATAAATGTTTAATATTTATACTAGAATTGAAATAAAATACAAACAAAATATAAAATTTATTTCCAAATCGCCCAAAATTATTAGTAATAAAATATGCCGCAGAATGTACGCAAAAATTTATGAAAAAGGATAATATTGAAATTTTATGTTTAATAATTAATTGAATTAATAATTAACTGTAATTAGCTGTAACATTTAATATCTGTTTCCGTCGTTTTTAACACTTCCGTCATTTTGAAACACATATCTATATGTTAATGAAAGAAGAGAATTCAATCATTAATCAGTTTTTATCGCACTCTCTTTAAATTAAAAACACCTGTGAGAGTCACATAATTTATATGGTGTTTCACACTCCATTCAAAAGACACGGCTTTAATGGTATCACGCTGTACTCTGAACATATGATAGGTTTACATATGCATACGAGTGGCTCGATTAAACACGTGTCCGGCCGATGTTGTCATGTCAATCCCTCCAGCATAAATATTACCATTGTTAACCATTGCGTGGGCAGATAAGCGACGCACGGTCCGGCGTATAGTAGTGCAATAATTTTCAGTGGCGATATATTCCGGGCACAGCGGCCGTGCGCGCGCCGTTACGTTTTAAAATCGACGTATCGGCGACCTTATTTCCTTAAAACGCGCGAGCAAGCGTTGACCGAACGCCATTTCTGTGCTAGCGGGTTTTACGTGCTCTGCTACTGTGATTCGAGCGAATCGCGTTTTCTGTATGGCTGAAAAATTTGGGACATTTCCGGTTCTCGATGATGCAAATTCTTTGACGAGTTTCGAAATACGCGATTGGTTAATTAAAAAACTGTTGGACGTTCTTGATTGACACGCAAATGCCACACCTGACAGTCCTCTTCCTAATTTCGGCACGCTTTAGCGAATTCTTGTTTAAAGATATTTGTTCTATCCTCTTTCCGTAACTAAACGATAAATCGAGAGCATGGCACATTGAATCGAAAGTTAAACGTTGCACAACGATCAGCCGGTCGTTATAGCGCAATGTCTTCATCTTACACAGCATACTGCGACAAATAGTACCGACATCTAAAAGTCTAGATATCTAGAACGTTTAATTTCGTGGGTCATATTAAAGATATATGACGAAATCTTCGATCCTCCGATACATTCCGATTTCCGAAGTTTCAGTGTCCTTTGACAAATTCATATCACGAAACTGCGACGTTTTGCAATGATCGCATAATCGCGATGCCGACGGCCGATCGTATGTTCGGGGGTTTCAATTTAAAATATACTATACACCATACATAATTTATGCAACTTAGCGAAAGTAAAAGTAGATCTTGCGATCTTTGGGGAGCGATTGTAAGTGATAAAAAATTTGGGAAAGCAAATTGCTTGTTGCAGCAAATCAAGAACATCAAGATACTGCTAAGCTAAATCGACTACGATTTGCATATTGCCTAAAAACGAAACGACCAACGTATCTGCACTGGACAAACGATTGGAACCGAGAAATACGCGGAAAGCAACTCTTGCCAAGGCTCCACGCGTCTACTACCGGTCTCACCTGTCAGCTGCCAGCGGAGTTGACAGCTCCGGTGCCTACGTCAAGCGCAGACCGCAAAAAAACGCATACATTCATTCAACATATTGAAACGAGCTGACATTAGACTCCGCGGACTTAGCGGCGAGACTCACTTGATCAGAATTCTCCAGAAGCAGCCAAAGCTGGAGCCGTTCGGCACTTCGCTCGCGTACGATATGGTCATTTCCTATCTGATTGCGCGCGCGCGCGCGCAATCTCCTTCCCGAGCAATCGCTACCCTCTTCTTCTATAGACGACCTGGTTCCTCGTATCGTTTCGATGATGTTTCCGGTGAGGATGCCGCACACTCGCGCACATGCGGCGCGCGGGCCGCCGATGTTCTGCCCGACAATTAATTAGTTAATTTGATTTGGAGGGTAAGTGTTCGTGTAAACACCGGGAAATCGGCACCGGGTTCTACCTAGTCGCCCGCGATGGATTTACCATCAGGGAGATCTATAATATGCGAATGGTTAAAACCAGCTGACCAGGCGGATCGACTGTCTACTGACTGAGCTCCACTAAGGACGGCGGGACGGCGGGACCAACGGAGAACGGGGCCCGTCTGTGCCACCTCCACCTGGGAGCCAGGGATGTGAGCGTCACCTGTAGAGCCCATTTCGCATTGAACTTGCTTGGAGGCAAGCAGATTCCGAGCAGAGCTGAGCTTAAGCTAGACGGACAGAAACAAACAATCGGATGTACAAATCTTCATCAATATTCTTCTTGTGAAATACCATTTGGAAAACATTTTTATTAATAAGCTAATTTTTAGACAATGAATTTACTCAAACTTTAAACTTGCATTGAATGCAGATATAACATCGAGCTAGACATCGAATATATAGATAACTGTTTAACTCTTTGACTAAATTTTTGTGATTCTTACAAATATTTATCTTTCTAATTTTTTTAATCTTGAAGATGGATGCATAAGCACAATACATCATATAAATTAATAGCAGTATAAATGCAAAGAGATGCAAAGAGAGAGAGATTAAAGTACCTATCATATGAAACATCACATAAAATCACACATCCTCTATCGCGAGGATTTCATGATTGAGAAATAAGGATGGAACGAAGACTGATTGCACGTCGGATAAAGCATCGATTTGACATATGTCTGGAGTTATATTAATCATAATTTAATAGGCAGGCAGTAAACGTTTGAGTGGCAATTCCATTTCTATGCTTGACGTACTCATCTCAAATGGTGCGCCACCCTATCGGATTAAATGCTGGGAGTTTCATTCAGATCAACCCTAGGTCACGTCTGCAGTCCGGCGTCAATTAGGAATTTATGTAACTCTGTCGCAAGCATCTGCGTGTGTGACATATGGTTTATTCCGCGGAATTCCTCTTTCAAAATCAATGACACGCCTGGCCTTTCAAGTGGATCTACAGCGAGTAAAAGGGGAACGGTTCAAAGCGCCGCGCCGCTCGCCTTCGCGGCGATATTAATATCGCCGGGAGTTTCCACATTTTATTATTCTTTGCGCGTTGGGTTCGAATTATCTTTTATGCTCCTCTTCTTTATGTCATTATGAACCATATCATTATCGTTATCATTAGTGTATCTAATTATTATACATCCAACGATAATCACAGAGGACCATCTCGAAACGTTACAAAAAGGTTCTTCAAAGAATAGGTCGGACTTTCTTACGGCCCTGTCGGCCGTTCAAACGCAGGTGGATGCAGGCACATTCGCAGGTATCAGGCACTTCCAAAACGCCATCTTGCGCACGGTTCGCGCATCCTTCTCTTACCTTGCCGTGGCCTAGCCTGCGGCGTAATCATGGCCTTCTGGTACCATCCACCGGTCACCTTTCGCTCGTTCACGCCTCGAGAACACGATGACGTGCACTCTTATCGCTTTCCGCAGATGATATTTATGCAACCCGGGAAAACCCGAAAATGCGCAGCCACGGTTCGACGAAAGGCTTTTACCCGGAAACAATAAGAATTGCGCACACAAAATGTCACGTGTATCCTCAGGTGTTGTAAAATAGGTCACTGACGTCATTAACTCGTCGGAACCGATTTCAGGATCCTGAGATCGTTAGCGAGAGGATATTATCATTCTTGGGGACCATTTCGACGGCTTAAATTATCGCGGAATTCGGGGGAACGTAATTCAAAGAATTCATTGGTAGTCCTCGTTCCAATTTGCATAAATTAGCAATCGGAGCATTCGTGGTTTCTCACCGCGAGTCTCTCTCTGCACGAGTCGGAAAAGGATTCGATTGTGCTGTAAACGGTTTTGTGGTGGCAATCGTAACGGTACGAGGCGCTGGGACAAGTATTACGTATAATTTATTGCTCGCATTTTTTTACAAGAAATTAAACACACGTTCACACGATCCCCTTCCATGCGTTACTACTTGACTTTGATGTCTACTTGATTTTGCACCTTGTATACGACCTTCGCCGAAGCCTGGAACAGCTTTTTCTCATGTTCGGTCATGTGCATTCGTACTATCTGCGTGATACCATTTTCGCCAATTGCGCAAGGTAGAGACAGGAACATGTCGTCACGTACATCATGATGACCCTAAAAAGACGATTTGACGATTTTGATCGATATAAAAGTTTTAAATAATGAAATAGGAATTTTTTTAATGCAAACAATTTGTACTTTATTCAAATATTTTGGTTTTTTTTATTTTTTGAAAATGCAGGAAAGAAATTTATGATATTAAAAATTAGCTGTAAATTTTTTTATCGCGAATAAAATATTTTCGAATTGGGAGTTAAGCGTAGTAACGAATACTAAAATGAATACTAATTTATACCTTCACTAGGGTCGAAACCGGTATAATAGCTTGCGTATTGCGTAATATTGCTATTATGATATCAGCTGCTGAAAGTCCAATGGCCGTATTTGAATATCCTTTTAAACATCGCACCATGGGACCTCTGATGAGATAAAAAAAGTATTAAATTTTAGCAGAGTGCTATACAAACACCGTTTTAATAGCTATGTGTTAAAAGCTATGTTTTAATTATATACAATTATAACTGTTCCTTGATTTCGTCATAATATAATTTAATAAAATTACCTATAGGTAATAATAATAATATAGGTAAATATAGGTAATAATAAAGAAATAAATTTAAGATATAAATTAAATTTTCACGGAAGAAATTCAATCTTTTACAAATACATACGTTATTTGACGTGAAGTATACAAATCAATTGATATTGATATTTATGCATAAAAACTAACAATTTTCTGTTCATTTAAAATTATGGAACTTACAGCTTCACCACATACGCCGCTACTTCAAACCATTTTTCATCATCTGTCTCCAGACCAATATTCGGGATAATGTCACGGAACTGCACTCCCGCAACGTTCACTCCGGACCAGAGCGGAACTAGGAAACATCGGATGATAAATCGGGCTTAATGCGTAACATCGTAACACCTTTCTCCCAAATGTGTCAAATGTCAAAGATCGATCGATAGAACTCACCCATACTGTCCCCGTGTTCACCAATGATGTATCCTTGGACCGAACTTGGAGCTATTCCTAATCGATCAGCGATCACATAGCGAAATCTTGCGCTATCCAAATGAGTTCCGCTGCCGAATACTTGATGGACCGGAAGTCCACTTAGTTTCCAGGTAACCCATGACAAGATATCCACTATACAAGGAAATCATGTTTATACTACATCAAATTTTCTTGCTCCGATAATTATTTATGTGACATGTTTAACGTTACATAAACCAACAGTATATTTTGATGAACAATGTATTATTTGCTGAAATAATTGTTTCTTAAGTTTATCATATTTAATTTATTTTTGCACAGCTTTCGTAAATAAAAATTTTGATATTTTTATAATTATTCTTCCTTTCTCTGTCTTTAAGTAAAGATTCTATTAAAACAAAATCTTAAATGATAATAAGCTTCCACACCGTCTACTTGAATAAAAAAATGATTATTTCAGTTTTGATTACTCTAAATATTGTCATTATTGAACATACTGTATGTTAATTACATACACAGTATGTTCAATAACGAAATACAGAAAAATGCTTTCCATAAATTATTTTTCTAGAGTCCATTAATATTTAGTCTGTAATATTTTGTAATATTAAAACGTTTTAATATTATATGTATAATGTTTCTTTCATTACATATTAATTAATAGAACCGTTTATTAAATTAATTAATTTTAACCTGGATTGCTGATGATGAGAAACACCGCATTTGGACTATAATTTACTAGAGGTGGTATTATGGTTTTCAATATTTCTACGTTTCTTTTCAACAGTTCAAGTCGAGTTTCATCCTTCACTGGTCGCACGCCGGCGCAAATAGCTACGACTTTCGAATTACTCGTCACACAAAAATCTAAAAAGAAAAAAGATATTTTTTGTTTTTTACAGAAAAAAATAATTGTTCTAAATAAGAAAACAAATGGATTGATTATGATTCTTGTGAATTACAATTATAATCGCCAAACGGTACGAGCACAACTAATTTTATTGCACGTGTACAGACGAATCTACGATTTTTGTGATTAATACGTATTCAACGAATCCATTACCTGTATCATACTCGATCTTTGGATCTCCTATGAATACAGAACTATGACTATAGTCCATTCCTTCGCCTTCCAGTTTTTTAGGAAAGACATCTACTATTGCGATATGTGAAGTGATTCGCTAATATTTCATAAAGCAACAACAAAAATTAATATAACGTGTCAAATTAAGAGTTTAAATTTTAATATTTCTATTTTTTATTTTACAATCTCATCTTCTTTAAAATACACGATAGGGTATATGTAACATATTATTAATGCAAATATAATAACGTCATAGTGTTTACGCATTTCCTTCGTTTGTATTTATGTAATACGCAAACTTTTTAATTTAAAATAAAGCAAATTCATTAAATAACTATAATCCAAATAGATCAAGATTGTATAATTAAAAAATATTTAAAAGAAAATAAACTACCTGAAAAAGAAGTGAATTAGCGAGGGCAACGCCGACCATACCAGCACCGACAATAGTGACTTTATGGCCACAATCTCTAACTGGTTCCGACGTCTTACATAAGAGTTCTTCTCGTAAGCACGGTGAACTAAAATTCGAATAACTCGCTTTCCTTTAATATTTCCACGAAATGTTATATCGTAATCATTCGTGGATATCTTGTAAACTATATTTATAAAATTACTAAATATCCAACAATACAGTCAATGATACAACGATTTCTTCGAAAAATCCTCTAGTAATTATATTAAAAGTTCTTAGTAATTATTGAAAATAGAGATTTAAAACAAATAATAATTTTGTCCTGTATAACATCAATTGATTTATGATATTCTTTGTACATATTAATCATACTTATATCAAATAAAAAATTCATCTTATAAAAAATATCATAAAATTGCTTGGAAATAAAAATTATAACGAATTTGTAATTGCTATATATGAATATTAGAAATGATAATTATTTAAATTTGTGACTTTATTAACCAAAGATGTTCAAAAAATTATAAATCAAATGTAACCAAGAAAAACTAATTATTAAAACAGTTTTAAAATCCAAAATTTTTTTCTTACACGAAATTAATTACTCTCTGTACATTCGAACCAGAAGTCGCATTTTTCCCGAAAGTTTTTCCTTTATTACTTCCAAAGATTTCCGTCAGAATCGTCGGCGGTAAAGCGCGAGTATATCGGTTCCTGACAAAGTCTCTCGTTAATGTCACGCGTGCAAGATTCCTCAGACATATCGATAGCGACAGTAGAGATGATAAAACCATTGTTTCTGTCACTCATCGGTTTTGTAAACGTCGCACGATCGTTTTCACCCACGTCTGTCACATTGCATGAAACCGTTTTTTTTTCTTGAAAAGAGAGAGTACACTGATAATCGGCCGACATAACATTCTTGGCATACGGCCATCATGTCGGTTCGCCAATTGTTAAACGCATCCATGGTTACTAAAATTTATTATAATAGGCGTTCAAAAAAAAAGTAAAGAGGAGTACGATATTCATTAATAATTAATTCTCTACTATTTGCTATACTTTGCCATTTTTTTATTTATGTGCTAAAAATACTTTATGTAATATTTTTCACAATTTAGAGTAATATTATATTAAAATTGAGAAAATTATGTATTTGTACATGTATTTGCAAATACATTTAAACTTTTTTAATAGAATCATTTATTAGAGTATCATAAAGTAAACCGTTTTGCTTAATAATAAATATGTAATATTATGTAGGGGAGAGTGAGTGATATATAAATTACATATTTTTTTATTTACTATATTAATTTATTGTATTAATTTTTTAGTATATATAAATATTGTTGCGCACTTTATCGGCAGCACATTTGGCATATTTGACATAAAATTGCTAGAGATGATTAAATTATCAAATTAAGTAAATTTATAATGGCATAAATAATAATAATATCGTAGAAAAAATGTTGAAATAGATGATAATGAGAAATACTCCTGTCACAAAATAAAAATTATAATAAAAGATAAATATAGCATCGGAAATATTCCTAGTTTTTTTACACATGTACATACACAAACGATATGCTAGTCGATTATATGTATAGTAGCAAACATTTATAAAAATTATTTTATTAATTTAACATTTATAAAACTGGCATATAATACTGCGTTCATCAAATATATTTAAATATATGTAAGTTGCATATGAAACTTATATGTATTTATTGAAAACATGCCATAAGATAGGAAATAAAATATATTTAAATAAAGCTAATATATTCTTAAAATTTTAGGTCTTTTTGCACCTTGTGCATCATCGCTGAGGATTTATGCAATGATGCAAGCTCGTCATCTGTTAACTTCTGCTGAACGATGTGCGTAACGCCATCTTCACCCAGTGTGCAAGGTAAGGATAAGAACACATCTTCATAAATTCCATGATGATCCTAAAGATTATGAATGTTATATTCAAGTGACTAAGCTTCTCATTCATACGCGTGCATATGTTAAAAATAATTTATATTAATATATACTTTAATAAAAAATTAATATATAATTATAATACAATATTTAAATATGTAATAAAGTTTTAACACACACAACACAGATATAATTAATATATAAAAATAATATATTTTCGTTTATCAGAGAAATTTTAAAAGTATTTCAAAAATATGAAATAATTCAAAATTATATTAAAAAATAATATAAAAATTAATAAGCTTGTAAAAAAGCAAAATATGAAATAATTAATAATCTTTTAATCGTAAAATTATGACGAAGCACAAAAATATAAATTTCAGTAAGATTAAAATAATATTTATCAGAATAAGAGAGCAAACAAAATACTGTAAGTTAGTCTAGTAGAAATCCATATTGTCGACTTACAGTAACCAACGTGGATACAGCATGCACTTGATTGGAATTTCTTAATATAGCTGATGCAAGTTGCGACACACTAAGGCCTATGGCCCATGAAGTGTAGCCCTTCAATTTGATCACTTTATACGCGCTTTGTATCACCTGCTTATGCAAGTCGCTCCAATTTTCCTTATCTTTGTCAGTACCCACGTGCTCGTTCAAATCACGTAAACGTACTCCGGCAACATTGACTCCGGACCATACAGGCACTAATATAAACGCCAAATCAAATATCTCGCATAATTATAATATAAAATATTTTATAATATAAAATATATATATATATATATATGTGTGTCTTTGTTTATTTATCCACTAAAATTTTTACTTTTTAAAGAAAATTATATTTTTTTAAATTGTTTGATTTAGCTATCAAAGATATAATTGCTAATCATATTTTATTTTATTTATCTATTATTTTATTTATAGTAATATTATTATTTTAAAATAGCGTTTTACGTACCACTGGTATCTCCATGCTCTCCGATAATCCAGCCGTGGCAAGACGTAGGTGCGACATTAAGTTTTTGCGATAACAGAAAGCGAAAACGAGCCGAATCCAGATTCGTACCGCTGCCGATAACTCTGTTCTTTGGCAAGCCGGAAAGTTTCCATGCCACATATGTCAAAATGTCCACCGGATTGGAAACAATAAGGAGAATCGTGTTCGGGCTATATTTGACTAACTGGGGTATAATGCCTTTGAAGATGTCGGTGTTACGTTGAACCAGATCCAATCTGGTTTCGCCTTCGCGCTGACGAGCACCCGCTGTCACGATGCAAAGACTCGAATTCGCAGTCACGGCGTAATCAGTGCTGGCGCTCACTTTTGCGTTCTTCATAAACGCACTGCCGTGTTGCAAGTCTAACATTTCTCCCTTTAGCTTGTCCGCCATCACATCGATTAATACCACATCGCTCGAAACACTCTGTAATAATTTAATAATCGAATAATGTAATTTTGCATGTATGTGTCATTACCATTATATAAATATAACACAGTACATATGGTTATTTAGAATACACAATTTTATGCTATTACTTTTGAAACAAATAAGAATCATATTTTTAAGAATAAAGATTAACTTATATAAAATCATATTTTATATAAGTTAATTTCACTAATCCAGTTAATAAGATTAACTTACGTTCGTCAAAACGCTAAAAGCGCAGGCCATTCCAACTTGACCGACACCGACCACTGTGATTTTATTTCTGCCGGTTGACACCGGTTCTGTCACAGTAGTTAAAAGTTGATCCTTTAATGCTGCCATTTTCTGCAAATATTTATCAGAATAATTTAATAATGTATTAATATCAATTTTTTCATAAAATCTTAATTTACATTTTAATACGTATGTTGTAGGAGTATTATATTATATTATTTAGAATTATCTCGAAGAGTTCGAACGAGCTGTCGTTCGTTAAAGCTAGAGAACAAAGAAGCGATCGATAATAACGCTTCGACTTATAAACAATATTACCTTATAAGAACTGATCGACCGATTATTTGTAAAAGGACAAAAGAGAAAGTTGTTATGACAATACATTGTAATTCGGAAAGGGAAGCCTGGGGGAAGTCAACGAGGACCGAGACAGAGTCGTCAACGAGTCGTGAAGTCGGTCGGACGCGTTCGCGGAAATTGTAATAGCCAAATATATAGATATTCCTGACATAAATTTTCATTGCTTCTACTTTCTATCGCATCAAGATCCATCCCTTACGAAATGTATTCGTTTCTTTTCATGTCTTTTTATTTTTTAATTACGAATAATAAAAAATGAATTTCTTAACAATTGGTAAAAAAAATACTATGTCAAAGATTAAAAGGATCATGTATTGTTAAGAATATCCATATTACGAAATTTGACTTTTCCGTCTGCTACCACTTAACAGAATGTTTTTTTAATAACAGCTGTCTTTTTTCAACTGCGGTCGTAAGTAACACGAGTTCATGAACCTTGTTAATAATATCAGGCTCACATCCGCGTCTTTTTTTAGAAAGAATCGTGTCGCGTCGGCAAATGCCATTTCGCGTGACGCGGTTGTAAAATGTATCGTGCGGTTTCTACTTGTTGCATCTGCAACGAATGCAACGGATGGCACGTACAGTTGTCAGATGGCAGTACAGGTATAAACGGCGGAGCTATACCGGCATTTCCTTTTCAACTAGGTGCAAACGTGTGAACTGTAAAGCGGTAGAACACATAGAGAGTTGGAATTTAACTACGCATCGGCTCGCGGGAATCGCGGTTAGATCATTAATCACTGTTCGTTAATAACGCTTGACCGGCAAGATATAATCGACGAAAGACTTGTACAGCGTTCAGCATTATTAACTTACTACACTTTGTACAGGAAGTCAGAAAACGATAAATTATAATATACCGGTAATGGTACGTAGTGCAACATGCACATGCTTTATCAACGTACATTTTTATCGCAGATAACGAGCACCGGCTGATAGCAACAGCTAATCAAGCAACAGCGTGAAACTTTGACTCTATCACGTTAAGAATATTTTTTAAATGTGAACGAATTAGCGATTTTAAATAATTAAATCTGATAAATTTATTGGAACGAATTTTTCATTGAGCAATCTTAAATTTGTTTAAATGTCATAAGTAATGAAGCTGATTGTGAAATTAACTTTAAATATATTTTAATTTAAATATTATAACTTTTTTTATTACACATTATAAGACTGGTTAATTAAAATTAATTTTAAGTGATACGATTGAAAGGAGTCTTCACTGACCTCAATAAGTATTCTCCCTACAATACTATTCTTCGACACTGTCGAACACGAACTGAACCTGTGGCCACTGCCGCACCGCTAGTCTAGCACCGCTGGACTGACAGTTCAGGGATGCGGATTCGCCAAGGTGACCTTGCCCCCACCTTAAATAGCTTCGAGTAATAAGACGATGACGAAATGTACGAAAGTTTTACAATTATCTACGATACAACCCTAAAACGAAATCGAAATCGAAAAATAATTTATGAAAATTTTACAAGATTCCAAGTGGATTCACGTGGATTCTAATTCGAATGTCATATTAAATACAGAACACTTTGAACCGCTTCGAAAAAGGAAACGTGACATTGCGCACGCGTAATATGACGCAACTTACGCACGTGACGGCAATATTCACCATCGATCCAGCTCGAGCAGACTTTCTTCTCTTGAATCTTTCCACTGTTCACCAATCATGAAGTACTAGGGGACGTCGAGAGTGGGGCAAAAGTATTTCTGGAAGCAATACTCAAGTCGTGCCTCCCGCATTTTATAGCACGGGATTTTTTATGGCTATCGGGTAAAGTTAAATTTGCCACGATGTTCTTGAAGATACTTGCATAAGAAAACACTAGTTTTTTTAATATATTAAACATATTATATATTTTTAACATATTAAAGATGCACACATCTTTAATATTATAATGAAAAAAAAAAAACAGTTCCAGGAAAACAATTTATTTTATTTATCTTTGAAAAAAAGTATACAATTTGATATTAGAATTACAAATAATGAAAATGAGCTTCAGTAGATATTTGCTGTAAAGTTTTATTATCTGAAATGTTTAACATTGGAAAATTAAATTTTAAAGGAACGATATTTTATTCTGTTTCAATTAAAGAGAAATTGATCTAAAAAGCGTTATAAGTATTGTTATCGAAAAGTAACATATTTTGTAGCAATATATATAATATAATATTATCGATATCTATGAAGGTAATTGAACGAATTGAAATTAATAGTGACATTTGAAATGGATAAAATAAGATTACAGTTAGATTGTATCGCCAATACATATATAATTCATACATTGAACAACGATCATTTTCGTGGACATTGCAAGTGAAGATGAGTCAGATTGACACCAGTTGCATGTGTTCTGACGCAACCTTCTCCGTACGGTTGTAACGCTGTTCGTGAGAATGGTCACATCGACCCGTTTCGGAGTTCATATAGTTTATTCAAGTGACTCAAATATGGGCGTTTCTCTTTTCCTCTTATATATCATACACTATCTCCATCTCACACGTGGTCTTCTATTGACGGATATATCTGCTCCCCACTGAAAAGGCTATAGCTATACTTAGCGGAGTGAGTAAAAGCACTTGGTTCATCCAGTTTCATTACACAAAGTACAGTATTGCACCGCGTGACATAAACTTACTGCCAAACACAACGCATAACTTATAAATAAGCTACCACTATTCGAGAAATTGTCGTAGTCGAAGAAGCCGTGTTAAAGAAGAAATTAAAAGTTTGCGTGTAAAGGCTAAAGAACAGCGTTGTAACAATTTATAATGACGTTAATAGTTTCAATGAGAATATTTTACTATAGCTTTTATTAAAAATAACATTATTTGATATTATTTTCTCAGAAACTACATGGCCAATCAAGGTTTTTCCTGCTGCAATCTGCGTTCAATAAATATGCAAAGTAGATATATAAATAAGAATGTATATCAAATACACAAAAAAACTTGAATTACGTGTCATTCCTCTAGAGCGGCTGAAGGTTGAAACAACCGAGTATAATATACGCTCGCGACAATGTCGTTGAGCGATATGACAGCATCAATATGATGAAGATGGCACACACAATTACAAGTCCGAGAGCCCAAAGAGTCGGCGAAAATTAGCATAACCGTAAATGTACGTACCAGAGGCAGCCGACGAGATGTACCGCGGTCCTTTTGCCTTACCTTGCCTGCGTGTACATATTATGTTTATCACTTCCGCGAAATAAATAGCCTGTTCGTCGTCGCCGCTATCCCGAGGTCCTTAAAGGAAAAGAAGCCGTAAGATTCCAGACACTCGAACGCTTTAGCGCTGGTGTTAACGGCATTGTTACTGCAATAATACGGCTCTTGCATCATTTTAATGACCGCGCGGACATCTGCCATTTGCCCGTATGACGAATTTACCAGCGATAGCATCTTTCTTTGATTTAACTAGTTGCAGTGCACGCACGTTCACGCGTGCCGATAAAGTTGATATACATTGTTATTGCTGTACGGTAATAATAATAATAATAATAATGTAAATGACAATTTATTTCTCCTGGGAAGATATTTTAATAATTATATTTATGTAAAGGTTGAACATCTTCGAAGATAAAATGTAGAAACTAAAAGTTGCTAAGTTTAAAATATATTTCGTTGTAATTGCATGATCATGTATGTACGTGCGTATTATCGCACGCTGAGATCATGGTCGAAAAAGAAATTTTGTGAAGCTCAACGCCCGTATTTCTCAACTATTATCATTTAGCACAGCATTTTCGTTGCACACATGTGAATTCATTCCGTGTCGCCTGATGATGCAACGTTAATCCGCAACATCGGAGCATCGCATCGCGTTCTCCAAAATGTTGCAACGAGTGCTATATGTAAAACGGCGCAATCATCCGCATAGTAATCATCCTTTAAAATATGCGGAATGAGCTGCACATTGCAGCATCCTGCTGTGATTTCCATAAACAATATGCACAAAGTGGCCGCGCGCGCGCGCGCGCAGTTTGCCCCGCAGCCGGCGAAATCGCACCAAGGGAAACGGGTGTGGATCCTTAGGGCCTCGAGTGAGATGGAAAAAGGAGAAAGAATGGGAAGGACAGGGCTTCATAATAGAGCAATTTAATAAATTGTCGAGCGTGGCAATTAGGACGGTGTTAGGGATCAGCAACGAGACTTTGATATGGTAATTACCCCGGGATAATACATGTGCATTCGTTAGCGACCGCCATATAGTGAGTGTGTACGCACCAAGGCCATTCGGCTATGTCGGACTCACGAATATTTCGGTTCTTTTCTCGCGACGTGATTGTAAATTATAGCTCGTAACAAAACCGCGCTCGCCCTCGCGAGGAACCGCTCGCGGACACGAGCATACGTTGCTATCGTGTCTTACGTTGAAAAGGATTCGTTAAATTGTCCGAATACCTCGCTCAAATTATCCCGTCTTACGTTTTCGAGCAAATTAACAACATATGCAACACGTTGCGATAGTGCCTGCAATTATGACATAAGATTGCGAGAAGCCTGGAATATTTCTCGAAATAATATTGTCTGCGTTTTGTGGCGCGATCGTTATTTGACTTGCATCACGCGATCGAAAGCTTGATAGCGGGGAAATTATAAATAATACACAAATCTGTGTTCTTTAAAAAATTAAATTAATTATTTTGTATGCGATATTAAAAAAATAATAAAGAACCATTACTATTGAGATATATGCGTTCATGGATGCGTTCGGGGAGACACTATTAGCGCTATCAGCATCGGTCTATTTTCATTGCTCACTAAAAATATAACAAAAATAGAATGATGCTGATAGCGCTAATGCCGTCTCCGCTTTGAACGCACCTGCACAAGTGTATCGAAATACAATACAATAAGAATAACTGCTAGATTAAAATTTTGCAAAAATTTTGCAATCAAGACAAAATTTCAAATGTACTCTTGTCTAAATTTCATATAATAATTGAATAAATTAATTTGAATATATCTATTTAAATTTTATAATAATTGAATATATTTTTATACATAATTAAAACATAATTAAAAGGGTCTCTGAAGGGCTTCCGTCAACGCGCCACATTGTGTCTGTTCCTTGTCGGCGCATTCCCATACCGCGGGTGGTCGTCTTCGACGAGTGCGTTAAAAGTGCACTCACGCGTGCGGATGAAGAGAAGGGTCAGGACCGAGAAAGGGCCGCGAAAGAGAAAGAGAGGAAGAGGGAGATCGAGCGAGCGGTTGCAATAAGTGATTCCCTGTAACTATAAATAAACGGCGATACGTCCCGGCTTCGCTCGCCCGTAAATCTCGAATCGGAGCATAATCACGTAATCGCCAAAGCAATCTGGAATCTACCGCGGATCAAAGATCTCTCCGCGCATCCGGTTCTCGCCCGGATCTTCTTGACGTTGCCCCACGGACGACGGTAAAGTAGAATCTATCCACTCTCATCGGTAACCCAGGATTCTGTTATAAATCAGGTCCCGGTGTCGATGCAGACTTGTTTCACGGCAGTGAAATTAGTCGCTTCGAAATACGTATTACGTATGTACATACATACATACGTGCGGTACGTGCTAAGATTATTATCCCTATTCTTACTATATCCTTGATACCATGATCTGCGCAACCTGCGGAACTAAAGTTAAGCTGGTCAAGAAAAATTTCTTTTTCTCGTAATTTTATAATGTAAGCAAGAAATGCTGACGCGATAACTGAAAAAAATACAATTCATATTGACGCTTGTTTTGTGAAAGTAGAGCAATGTTACGGTGTTTATTTACGCTTCGTTAATCATAGCATGCTATATTGTAATACGCGCACAGTTCTGTTAGAAATTATTCATTGTTATCTAGGAAATGCACAAAAAAATCTGACTGCAGTCTTTCATTGATTGTCGGACAAATAGAATTCAGATGAAATAGAGTGGCAATGCGTATATGCGCACTTTCGTAGATGTATGAGATGTATTGCAACCAGGCTGGATTATATCTACAAATATTTATGTCTGGATTTGATTAACTTGCTCTTTTACATGGCAAAAAAAGTGCAGATTTACAGATACGTTAGGCTTTACTGCTCGCTAAACTTAAAGTAATATAACAAAATTATATTGCATACGTATATTTATATATAAATATAAATAATTATAATATACATATTTATAAATTTATATACATACATTATAAATATACATATAGATATAATTTTATTCTAAATAAACTTCTCTCGAATTGATGTTCATGTTAATTTCGATATTATGCTAATTTTTAATTCTGTAAACTTTTGAATATCTTATTAATATTTAAAATATCTTGCGCGAGTAAATGGATTTTCTTGCAAGAAGTTATACCAAAGTTATAAAAATTTATGAAGATGTGCACTAATATAAAAATCGATGTCGAACAATCTACTGCTAGTGGCGTGATTTCGCGCCATTAATCTTTCCCCGACAATTAACCGACCGTAACGCAGCCGGCGGCTATTAATTGCAATCAAAACAACCGGCTGATACGGAATTTAATCTCGTGTATATTCGGAGAAAACATTTATCTTCAAAAATCGTAACAATTACTGTATAAACAATAAACATGCACATGTATGCGCATCATCTCGGCGTGAAGAAAATTATTAGCATACATAAAATTTGTGCAATCCCCTCTTTTGACTGGACTATGCATGTTAAACAGGTTTGTAAAAAGGTGGCTGAAGAAATGCGCTCGTTTATCAGACATGTCTTCGATCGTGTGTTCTGCCTTTTTCCGGCAGATGCCAGGAACATTCAGTATTTTTCTTATTGAAAGAGATGAAATCAAGCATTACATCATTCTAAAAAAGAGTAAAGTATTAAACAAGAAACTTGGATATTAATGCAACGCGAAGCTAATCTTTCTGTAAAATAATATAGAAATATAAAAGTAAAATAATTTAATAAATCTTTCATTCGATTAAATAATCAAGCCACGTCGTACGATAATTTCAAGCTTGACAATAAATCGTAACTAATGAAAAAGAAATGGAACCGATTAGGAATAATACGAAATGGATATGGGAGTAGGGTGTTTTGAAGAAAGGGGGGAAGAGAGAGAGAGAAAGAGCGTGGCAAAAGTTCTCCGGCGACGAACTCGTGAAGAAAAAAAAAAGAGAAATCGAAGACCCGCGCCCGTTGATTAGCGGATATCTTAATTACTGATTGGCCGCGCGGACTAATTAAATCGTAACTCAATCAGGAGTCCGACCTGCCTTCTGCGCCACGGCGATTTTACGAGCGTGTACGCGCGGTTTCGGGGCGACCACATACATACGTGGGTCGCTGATGGCGTATAGATGACTTTAAAGCTTTGAGTAACGCACTCCAACTAACTCCCTACCCTGCCCCTTTTACATATTCCCTCCACCGATCTTTCTCGCGCGGCAGTGTCTCTTTTTTACTTCGCCTTCTCTCTTTGCACGCCTTCCTTTTTTCCATCGGCGACCTCCTCGCTCCGAGGCTGCTTCGACGGCATTATATTCGCACGGAATAAAAAGTATAAGTAATTAGTAGTACCTACCGCCGCGTCCGTTGCCTGTTGAGCAATGTCCTCCGGATCCTCCCACTTTTCATTTGTATGAACCATTCGGGATATGAATTTTCAATAGCAGATCGTGCAGATGCGTTTTCGTACTGAGAGATGTACGAGTATTCTTCATCTCACTTTGCATGTGTGCGATGCGGGCTCGTGAATTTTGTAACGCGAGGACCCGGGCCCCGTATATACTCGTTCCGCATTTAACAGCAAATTTAACAATATAAATTCTTACTTCATATTTACATCTGAATTGAAACATTCTTATTATGATAAAATAAATTTTTCGCCATCAGATGGCCATGATCAATACTAGGCATGCGGGTAAGGAATATACAATAATTCGTACTTCTTTTTTCCGTGATACTTGAGTAGGCTAGTAATTAACTTGTGAGTCAATTATAACTATAATTATGGAGGATCCCAAGAATTACGTCGAAACGCACCTGCAGTGTATCATATTTTGCACACACACACACACACATATATATATATATATAAAAATATATATTATTTGTATATATTAAAGTTGTCCTACTTAAAACTATAAGAATAACATAAAGAATAAATTATAAGAAAATAATAAAATGCTTGAAATTTCTTCTTTAAGGATTTATTACTATTTTACTTTAAATTGATTTTCTTGACTTATGCGAAAATGAAGTAAATTAATAAAATCTATAATATATAATTAAAAGAGTATAAAACTACACACATTAGAATACTTCTTTATTATTATATTTCTGCAAAATTTATTTCAATTAAAATATAATAATGTCTTCAAGGAATGAAAGTTCGATTATCCGTATACCGTATTATCATTTAATTATAAATGTAATATACATGTTGTTAATAAAGCACACAATATATATATTATATAGACTTAGATAAGATCAAAAATATTTCTGCCTCAACAGAGTTATCCCAACACACCGCTTGTCATATATATTGTTATAATGAACCACACAGTCACTGTCCTCGGTTGTCGTTATTACTATTTTTTTGTGTATCATCTAAACCTAAACAACGTAAAAATAGGATAAAATTTTAAAGCTGATTTATATAAAAAAAAATTAAAATAATAAAATTAGACTATACAGTTATTCGAATGATTAATAATTATAATAACTAAAATAGTATTTTAGGTCCTATATTTATTAAATAATGCATACCATATATGTATATGTATGTATATAGCGTTGAAGAAATCGCGCCAATAAATTCAAACTGAAAAGAAAATATTAAAAAATATATATAAAATATTTACAAAATCTTCTAAAAACAGAATCATTTAGTATCAAGAATAAAGTATAATTTTTTCCGACATTTATATCAATATTTAACAAATTAATACAATATTTTTTAACATTTCTGTTTATCTATCTCTATTTTATCATTAACGATTTTCTAATAAATAAGATTTTATTTTTCTTAAAAAATTTTATTATATTAAGAAACAATGAAATCTCGAAATACATAGTTTTATTTTATCATCCTTTTGTCTTTAGTTATTAAATGTAAAAGTAAAAACTTACTGTTATGATTGTTATTATATCACTGTTCGACATATTCCATTATTATCCTGACGTTGATTTTCCGGACATTTCGGTCTATCCGGTACCTGTATGAAAGAAGCAAAAACAGGTGGCGAGGTCTGTGGTGGAAGATATGTATTTTCTTGTGGTGGTGGAAGATATGTATTTTCTTGGCAAGACGTCGAACTGATCGTTACCAATACGATTACAGATATTATGAACATTTTCATTAAATATGCCATTTCTAATATTTAAATTTCAAATATTAGTCACACACACGAGACTAAAAACTTTGATTCGTTAATCCTCGTAGTTAGGAATCGGAGGTACTACTGGCGTTGCCTCAGCAATTCACCGATTCTTATTATATTCCACCAGAGTCCTTCGAATCCGCTATTTATAATCATCTCTCGATTGCGTAATCTACTTTTTCACTACTACTTTAGACAACTTAGTGACGTGTTCAAAATTTTGAAATACGTAAATAGAATGATGGTTAAGGAAAGGAAAAGAAGATATCCTTGAAGATTATACCATAAATATTCATTAGAGATATTCGCATTGCTTCCTAGAAATAAACATTAATTACAAGATTTAAGAAATTATATAATAACGATCTTTTTATCAAAAAAATTAATCTTAACAGTCGTATTATTACGTTCCTTACTCGAAAGCATTATATCTTAATACGAGAATCTTAATTCAAGGAATTTAAAGAAATTACATTATAATTTTTATCTCTTTATTGTGTGTAATTTTTATTTAATTTCCCAATATAGAATTAAACATGTAATTGATTTAAACGTTATATTCTACATCTAATTATTTTTATCATTTTTAGTAGAACAATTAAATATTATGTTTATTAATTATTCGTATTAATCCGATATGCATTAACAAACAGAGTATGCATTGATATTCTTTATTTATTCCATTTTTACAATATTCATGTTATTTATTTCACATTTTAATAAACAAGTTTTTATAGTTATACTGAAGGAGAGAAATATCAAAGTGAAACAGCTTCAGATTAACCATGCCTTTTAACCTAGAAATTTAAAATAAATTAAAAATGTGTTGCGTTGTAACTTAAATTAATCTTTATTATATTTTTAATATTTTTTTAGGAATAAAAAATATAGAGTATTTATAATATACATATATATGTATATGTATACACACTCTATTTCATCTTTCTTAGAAAATTTTACTTTGAGAGATAAAATAATAAATAAAAAATCAATTTTAATTTTCTTAATATTTGTATTCTTACTCATAATTATTTCGGTGGGTACTTTCCGTCCTTATCCTGTGTACCATTCGAACACTTCTTTCGGTAGACGTGCGATGCCAGCAGGAAGATTTAAATATGTGTACTTCTGAGGCTTATTTGTAGAATTCTTTTTTATTCCATGACACATTATTGACGATGACAATATGATGACAATAAATAGAGTCATCAATATCATGAAATTTTTCATTTTTTACAGAACACAGAAGTTTTAGTCTGATCAGGAACAAAATTAATGCGTTGCTTTTAGCAGAAAATTTGCATTCCAAGAATCCTTAACCAAACGTTCAACGATTTCACGAAGATTAGTACACACATTCTACTAGGTACCCCTTATATTAGCTATTTATAATTATGTCTTGACGATTACGTAAACCGCTTAACACAATTCGTCAATATTTTTATTGCCAGCCGCGCTTAAAGCCAGTCATAAAAGAGATATAAGTAATTAACCAATTTCTACGGGGCCATGAAAAATTATAGTCTTTAATTTAAAGATATTATATTAATATTACTACATATAACACACGAATATTTTATGAAATAATGAAATTACGGATATTAAGATAAATATGTTATTGTTCCGTTTTATATGTCTCCCATTAAAATTTGTTAAATTTAAATTTAGATTACTAAATATAATAGTAAAAAATATCTCATATGCGCAAATCACACATATAAAAGACATCTCTTTAAATTATCTTAACGAAATTTTTTGTAAATATTAGTTGTAAATATGTTTCTTGTTTCCAAGAATTCGAATATGATGACGTCAAATTTTCGTCAGAAAGAATCTTCGTTGTTTAATAAATATTTTACAAAAAAAATTATAAAAGAAAATGTATTTGAATTCTTGGAATTTTTTCATTATTGATTATAATTAATTATAATTCATACATAAGTAATGTAGTACAGTCCATGTTAAACAAGTTTTTTTTGAAACATACGATTTAACATAAAGCTATTATAAAATATATAAAAACCAAATCAATAAATACGAGAAGAAAAAACATGAATAGAGATTCTCAGCAGAAACGCAACTATTATAAACTGTAGATTTCGTGATATTAAGAACACTTTATTACCGATATTCGAGCAGCAGTAACACTGGGCAGTAAACGAACGTCTTAACTAATGTAGAGGATGGCAGAGACAAAAAGCGTGATATCAGCATACGTGAATTTTGTAACAAATCGGTGGGTATCGTTGACCACTAGAGCCGCGCGAAACCGCCTCTCTTTATATTTATAATAGCAATCGTTTCATCATCCCGATCGCCTTTAGCGGGGCGGTTAACTGCTCCATACACGGAGCAATTAATTATGCGTAGTCTGCATTAATCTTTGCAAATTGGGACCGAAATCCTCGGAGTACGCCCTACAATTTGTAGTACTCCCTGTTCATCTGATCACACAATAAAACCAAAACGTCCTGTAAAACAAACGCAGATTTCTCTTTTCAATTCGGTTGAATAGTCGATAGAAGATAAGGTCTTTTGTTATGGAATCATTATGTATTATACATATGGTATTTCGAAGTAATTCTTAACGTATGTGAATCTGTATGATTCGCAATAAAAACCGTAATTTCCTTTTATTTATTTGCGTTTTCATGACGCATGAGTAATAAAATAAATAAAGAAATATATATATATAAATTTCTACTTATCTTTTTTTACCTTAAATATAAAATTAAAATATAATTTACTCTTACATTAATTGCTGATAATATTTAATACTTTAGATTACAATTGAATAATAATTAAAAAATCGACAAATATTTTAATTTAATTGTATTTCTTATTTATTCAATCTTGTCAAGGATCAATTTTTGCGCCTCGTAAATTCTTCGGCAAGATATCATCATCAAATCTTGTTCTTTAGATGTATATAACAAACGAATAAAGGACTGTACGCCGTTTCTTCCTATTACACACGGTAATGACATAAAAATATCCTTTTCTAGTCCGTGTCGGCACCCCTAAAATATATTTGAGATTTTTGGTAAAATTTGATCAACAATTATACACTGAAATTTATGTTTCCAAACAAAAACTTGCATATTTTTGCATATCACTCCAATGTCTTATCATTATATTTGTCGTTATCTTTTATTAAGCGAGAATAAATTAATATTGCAATTATACAACGCGAGATAAAAATAATAAAAAAATAGTTCCCGAGGCATATGAGCAATACCATTAAACAGAAGTTTAATAGTTGCAATAAAACTTATCGATAAACCTTCACGAACGTCGAGACAGTAAAACAGGCGCAAGTATTGCGCACGATAGCGTCGACGATTTCTCCTGCACAAATTCCAACTGCCCAGCTATGATAGCCTTTCTTGATGATCAATTCGTTATCGCTATCGATGACTTTCGTGTGCAAATCGCGCCAGGATTCTGGATCCGTTTTTGTGCCGATCTCTTTGTTTATATCTTTCAAAGGCATACCCATTACCGCAACAGCGGACCAGACTGGGACTAACATATGTTAAAATAGGGAATATATGGTAATAAAAGTGTTAAAACAGAAATTGGCTAAATTAAATAAAAAACTATAAAGATATTTATTATAATTTTTAATTACCAGAAGCCGGTCCGTTCTCGCCAATGATTAACGCTTGAATCGCGCTTGCCGAAATTCCCAGTTTTTGAGCGATAAAGTACTGAAATCTGCAGCTGTCTAAGAATGTTCCTAGCCCTATAACACGGTTCGGTGGAAACCCAGACAGCTTCATAGCAACGTACGACAGAATGTCGACTAAATAAAGAGATTGAAAAAATAATTTGAGTATTATACTGTATTTGTCCGATTAATTAAAATTGATCAATTACGAGTTATAATATATTAAAAGATTATAGGATATCTTGATAGAGAAACGATTGACACATTATCAAATACCAAATGTAAGGATATAAAAAGATACACATGATGTATATGTGCAATTTCTGGTATGGCAAACACGTTAAATACAGCAATAAAACGTATATGTACTCGTATGTACCTGGCTTGGAAAGAATGAGAAGAACGCTGTTCGGCGCGTATTTAGTGACGTTCGGAATGACGTCCTTGAAAATTTTCAGATTATGCTCTAGATAATCGGCCGGCTGCTGATCTTCACGAGACTGGCTTCCAACTGTGATCACGCATACCGCTGCGTCTCTGGCACAAGCATAATCTATCGGAGTGTAATACACGCTGGATGATTTATCGTTTATCAGAATTTTATTTATTTCCACGTGCTTTTACACGAAGGATATATTTCTGTAGAAAAAATTAGTGAAAGAGCTAGCTGAACATATTCTCTCCGCTTTCAAAGGTTGCGAAAGAGATTAAAATACTGAAAGTTCTTGCTTTATTAGTGTTATTATCATTTATTATCGGCTGCTAATTAAATAACAAGGTATGCGTGTCGCTTGTACGTCGTTTATCGCGCGGCATCGCGTGAAATTCAATCACCGCGCGGTTTATCTTAATTTTATTAACATCGCGAGATGTCTCAATGCAGGCACAAACCCGCACGAACGTCACCTCCAGCGACCTTATCGTTAATCGCGCAACCGCGCGATTTACTTATCCGGACGTTAAAGCGCGGTTGTTCTGAGATAATTGCTCGTTACTCGCGGACGCAGTGTAATGACGGTCTCGCTATTTTTCTGCAGCCTCCTCCGATCGGGCTTCACCTTTGGTACCGACAATCCTGGGATTGCCGAGGTACGCCGCCGCATGGCTGATGTCTTCTGCTTCCGCCTTGGCGAGATCCTCGTTCACGTCTATGAGGACGAGCTCGGAGGCGAGGCGCTGCGAAAAATCACAGGGGGATGAATGTAAAACAGGGTAGAAGAAGGGAAGCGGAGAAGCTAGAGAGAGAGAGAGAGTAATTAACGGCAACCGGCCGCTGCCCGGCAGGCAGTGTTATTACGCGCTTCGAATCGTTACGCAATGGCAGCATCAGCTGGCCCTCCCCCGGGAATCGCATTAAGAATACGGAGCGAGTGCGCGATCAATCGCGCCGTTTGCATAGCCCCTTAATGCGAGGAATCGTTAAGATCCGATCAAACAACAGCGTTGAGAAGCGTGTTATTTTCGGGAGGATCCACCACGTCGCGTCGGTCCCGCTTCATCGTGATCATCGTCGTCGTCGTCGTCGTCGTCGTCGTCGTCGTCGTCGTCGTCGTCGTCGTCGTCGTCGTTGTTGTTGCCGCCGGTACCTGGTGACACAAACGATGTCTTACGCAGAGCTATAACTCATTCATGAATAATTACGGGACCGGTACGGCTTCTTCTCGCCGGTTCCTCTTCCCGGGAACTGGATCCTACCGCCGGCAGCCGCAACGAAATTTTCGACCGTAGCCGAGCGCGTTCGTTCTTCATGAAATGTCAAACGAGCATGAAGAATGCTTCGGCGACCCCCTGTCCGCACGTGCTTCATTTTTCTCCCGCAATCACGGTTTCTTCGTAAATGTTGTCTATTTGTTTCCCCATGAATTTTTTAGTTTCATTAACGCGCTCGTATACTAGGGATATCGTAAATGTAGGTAACGTTACACGTGTCCGTGAAGTGTGGCAAATGGCGCGGCAAACGAGCGGTACAAGGGACCGCCGCTGGTAATCTATATTCGTTTTTGAACGACGGATCATTAAGCTTCGAGCGGTTCTAATTTGTGCGGGCTAATTTGTGGTATAATGAGATATTCGGAAGATCATGTAAATCACCCCGTAAAAGTTAATAGGCGTTATTCTCCTATAAAATCTACTCGTATACAGACTCGTATTTTTCTGGTAATAGCGATAGTCCGTTTACATTACATAGTCTGTCGATACATTTACACTCGAGCAGACGGGGGCGTAGTTTCCTCAGACAAATGGTGCTTTCACACTTCACATTAAGACAAACGCCGGGCTAACTACAAAACGGCTTCTTAATATATTATGTTGCACTCTCATGCTTCCGATCTGTTATTGTACACCACTTAATTATCATACTTCATCAAGCGTGACTTCCGAAAGGTATGGAGTATCGTGAACTGCTAAACTTCTGAATCGATCCATCATTTTCATTGTCTCGCAGTAACAGTCTGTAACTTTCACTTGCATTAATTATATTGTAACGTAAATAAAAATTAATATTCTGTATCTAATATTTGACATGACGCAAACTAACATTTGCATGGATATACATTGTAATTAATATGTACAATTATTCTTTCCTTATAAATAATTCAAGCATAATTTTCTTCCTTCTATTTTTAATTATACATAAATATTTAGCAAACTATATCTCTCATTTCTTCTTCTTTTCCTTTTCTTAGCATCTTTTAATAAATTTTTTATAATTCTAATTAAATTTTTTTTTCTAGATTTAAATAATTGTTGAACAGATGTTGAAATAGTAGCCATTTTGGGCAAAAAATATTATTAGAAATATATTTCATCAATGATAAAATGCGACGTGCAGACAATTTCTCAATAGTTTTCGAAGGACCCATCGTGATAACACGTGATACTTGTTTGGCCTTAATTTCCTTATTGCTTTTATTGAATAGCTTAAATATGCGCATAACAATGTATCATTATCTGACAGTCTCTTCATAAAAAGTAATTATTTGCATATTAATATCGATGACGTATTTTTCGCTGAAAGTTTTGTATACTATAATTTGTGCAGCTTGCGTGATACAGGCGAAAGAGTGTGTGGGACAAAAGGAAACCAGAAGGGGAAAAAACGCCTGGTTCGTATGTTCGTATAATTGTGAAGAATTTGGGCACGGTGGTAGATTTGCAAGGTGGACGGTAGACCGTAACAGTCGTATTTTCGTACCTCGCGATGATCTCGTTGATGCGATCTGCTATTCTGCGACGCGAGGTGCAGCAGTACGACTCGGTCATATCTTTCGCTTCTTATTTTTCTTCTTTATGCCCTTCTTCCCGTTTCTTCGGCAGCGTTTCTTCAGTCGCCGAACGTCCCGGTAATCAGGAGATCTTTATGATCATGTTGGACAAGCGCCACCGAAATTTCGTGCTCCGTAGTTAATTTAAATAATCAATATTGACTGGAAGTACACGTTTCAAATTTTTATAAAGACTTAAGGAAGTCATTTGTCATTGTCAGGAGAGCCAACAACGAAACGGTTTTAAGGAAATCCATGGCATTAATTTAATATGCAGTCAGGGTAATTTTCCTCGAAAGCCGTTATCGTGTGCGATAACGGGTTCCCTAATATCCTAGTTATTCTCATACCATATTCTGACCTCCTCGATAATATACGTGATAAACTCCACTATATATTATTTAGTCTCTCGATATACACCATAAGATCGTCCAACGAGAAGTCTATCGTTCGTCAGTTACGCCCTCCGCGTCCCACCGCGTGCACACACCATTGTTTGCCCTCGTAAATTTGCGGAAACCGAAACCTAGAATTAGTCGCCCACATTTATTACCCTCTACCGGAATGTACTCAGCATATGGATGTAATACTGTTGCACCTTGTAACATCGCAAGCCACAATGTGTTCCGTCTAACTACTAATTTTCCTCTTTGATACGCAACAGATACGAAATTACGCCTAAACAATACAATAGTAATATACAGTTTCATTTAGAACGTTAGAAACAATTTCATGTTTCTCGTATTTCCCATTATTACATAATTCAGGGCTTGTTAAGACAAAAAGGAGAAGTTTACATCTATACACAACTGTCCCATGAAATTTCTAGAAAGCTTCCAGCAGGTATGTCTTTTCGAAAATCTTGAATCGACTACTATTATGTAATAATATATCTGTACGTGTTTCGCAATGATTTCAAGTGAACCGTGTTATAAATTGCAGTCTCTCTCCATAGTTACTAGCATAAATCAGTCGGTTAGAGCCGTCCTGCGGGGGCGAATTGGCCGACGTGTAAATGCTCGCGTTACGATCCGATAACGAGCGAAAGGATCGGCCCACTTCTGCATCTTCTATCATCTTCTTCCTTCTATCATTCTCCTTCCCTCTCCCACGTTTCGTTCTGCTCCATCCTATAGCCGAATTCTCTCTTCTAGTCTTCCGTGGGTCATTTGCATAATAGCTTTTTTGAGTCGGCACACACACACACATGCACGCTAACGAGCCTACATTCAGGATTCGTCCCTGTAAACTTGCACATATTCTCATGCAGATAAACCTACGCCCGTCGGTCAAGGGTTTCCTTGGCACTGTCGTCCTTTGTTAGGTGCGACTCCGGGGTATCTCCCGAGTATCTGCCAACGTGGAATATTATATCTCTGATCCTCGACGAACAAATACGAATTTCGTGCTCGAGCCATGTGGATACCGGTGCTATGTCTCATTCACCCAGTATCATTGTGAACATGTTTAGATTGACATATCGAGCACGTTATCGTTTCATCTGATGGAATAAGGCACAGATCGATTACGCACGTGTGTATTAATCAATGTTGATACACCCTTTTCGAAATAAATAATTGTATTTCAATGAAGTCTATTAGTATTATAACGTTGACTTATATGCATAAGAATTTTTACAAAATAATTTACGAAGTGCACTACATACTAGTATTAAAATATTGTATTAAAAGAAAATTAATAATAAATTTGAAAAATGTGTATTTAAAGTTAATGCGTTGAATGTAAATTAATTTATAAATTTTTTAAGTATAAACTTTTTATACTTAATAATACTATATATTATAAAGGTTATGAAGGTTATAAAAAATATAACAAGTTTTTTTCTATGCATGTACTATTATAGAGCTAATAAAAGTTATGTATTGCTATATTTTACGTGGTAGTAAAATAATTCATTCATCATTATTAATATTATAAAAAATGTGTCAATATGTACGTAAAAATTTAAGTAGCATAAAAGGTTAGAAACTAAAAAGAAATAAAAAATGCGCTAACTTTGAATAGAATCGCTATAGCGACCGCGACACCCTTGGGCGCACTGCCGACGACGGCGACCTTGACACGATGGCCATCCACAAGATGTTCTGCCTGTTTGGCCAGTAAAACAGTTACCGTGTTGCCGGCGTCCTCAGTTGCTTTCCTCCTTGTTTCGGTCATATCCGATACTCTTCCACTTTGAAAATGTAACACTAAATAATTTAGACAAACCAAAAATCGCTTGACATTGTGATTATCTCTAATTGAGAGACCACGAAATTTGACGTTTCGTATTAAAATTTACATAAGAACATAGGATACGTCTGGAAAAGCAGACAGTCGAAGAAAATATATTTGACAGGAGGCCAATGAAATTGACAACGGATACGTAACAAGTAGATTTACTATCAATTTCGAATGGCTATGTAAAACGGGATATGCAATAAGGTGATTGTATTGGTTCCGTGTGATCGAACGTGAGAGAACTCTCTCTGCCTTCCGTGTCTGACGTATCTCGTACGCTCATAATGTACTATATGTACGAGATGTGAATCTCAAGTTATCTTGTAGCGGGAGATATACAATCCGATTAACACGTTCGATCACGGACGAAAAGATGCTATCGATAAATTCAATCGCGCCGTACAGAATCAATTATAGTCAGAAAGAATGCTCGTTATACAAAAAGGTAAATGCTCGGGGCAGATGTAGAGACGAATCGCCAATTGGACGCATTGTTCCTATGGTTTTCGTTTTTCTACGGATAGAAGGTCGTAAAATTGATCGACAGCTGGTGCGGAGCCGCACAGGTGGGATGCGCTGCGTTCCTCGAAGAGATACTGCCAATTTGTGTTTTATAGGATATTTGAGAAGGGCTCAAGGAAAAAGGGATTCTTAGGAATCGACTCTTTTATGCTATCCTTGTAAACTTTACCAATTCAGTTCATTATTATTATTATTTTTTTTTTATTATAAAGACGTAACCATGTTCCATTTCAATAATAATTCAATTTCTGCAATAAAAAAAAATATATATATATATATATATATAAAACACATCGACTTCACTATATAACAAGACGTAAAACTAATGTAAAAAAAAAAAAGATTGTAGTTTAAATTATCCAATCTCCTTTAGCGGCAGCTCTCAACCGTACACTTGCCTCGCACGCACACATACCCTGGAGAGTGCATTTTCATCCGCCCTTTCACCTTTCTGCCGTACATCGTTCGACTGCGTAAATCAAAATTCGATCGAGTCAAAAAAAAAAAAAAAAAAGAAGAAAGAAAAAGAAACGATAATAAGCTCCGCACGCGTAGAATATTGTAGCGAGAGTTGCATGTATCGTTCGCAGGCAATCTTAGGAGAACGCGGCTGGTTTAATTTTCCAGGAAGTCGAGTTTCACTCATATATCGTTTATTACGGCGATCGAATGTACGCACGCGGAAACCGGTTGCCAGGTGCAGCATCGCCTTTATTGATGAAGATGCATTCTAGGACGTCGCTCCTTCTCCCCTTCTCTCCCGCCCCTTTCTTTCTTCCTCGCTATTTCCGCGCCGCGTATCCGTTCGCAGGTCCTTTACGTTTCTCGCTCTCCTCTTTTCCTCAGCCGGTCCGCGTCACTCTTCAATGTCGCTCGACTCGCGAAGAATGCCGCACTCACGCAGCACACTGCGGATGCTGTCGGCGCACTGCTGTACCGCCGTCTTTTCCTGATCGTTCAGCTTCTGTCGCATCGTGGCGTACACACCTTCCCGTCCGAGAACACAGGGTACCGACATATACACATCTTTATCGGTCCCGTGGGCGCAACTCTGCGAACAGAAATTCCTCGGTCTTGTTTGCCCCGTCGCGCCAACCGACATGCGAACAAGCGCGTCTCAAAACGCTTTTGCCCAACGAAAATACGAATTATTTGTCAGCAAAGAGTCGATATAAAATCAATGTAAAATCAATAAAATATAAAATTGAAAATTTATCATTATCTTATAATTATTATATTTTCCTTCCATTTTCTTCCATACTCAATTTCCAACTAACTATTCTGTAATCATATTGCAACCAGAAAAGTTAATATTAAATTTTTATGCAACTTGAATCTGTTTTTAAAATTAAATTAATACTTACAGTTTTTTTTTATTTTGTAGTAAAATTATAATTTTATAAGTTATTAAAATCTGTTTAAAACTATTCAATAATTTTATAGAACGTTAACTTGATTATATTGCTCACGTGTAAGTACGTCGAGACTGGCAGGACAGCTTTAGTATTCCTGACGATGGCATCGACGATCTCAGCAGTGCAGAAGCCGAGAGCCCAGCAGCTCGGCCCTCTCTCGCCCTTCTTCCGATTAAGCTCCGCGTCGCTGTAAACACAACGGAAAGATTTTATTACTTCCTTAAATTCTCTCGAGAATGTCCTGTGATCTTAACCACTGACGTTTTATTTACAGCTTCGGAAATGTCACGCCACTTCTCGGGATCATCCGCCTCACCCATTCGTGGGTTTATGTCGCGTATCTTCGTACCCGCCACGTGAACGCTCGACCATATAGGCACTATACGAAACGCGACAGATGTTGGAAGAAAAGACACCGTTAACAAGTCTTAGGTCGTTTATAATAAAGCTAAAGTAAATGTGCGATACTTTTCAGCACGAATGATATTTACATATATAAATAATGTTTATGTATTTTTTATATTTAAAAATATTCCAATAGAGTTTAGTATAAAGATTGAGGTAAAATCTTGCTACATGTTATCTGCGATAAAAAAAAAAGAAGCTCTTAATAACCAATCGTAAAATTAGTCAAGCTGTCAATCAAGTACCAGATGTATCGCCCTGCGCGCCGATACTCATGCAGCTGATCGACGTCCGCGCCAGTCCCAACTTCCGACTCAGTAAATCCTGAAACCTGCAGCTATCGAGCAGAGTCCCCGTGCCGAGCACTCTGCTTGGGGGAAACTTGGACAACTTCCAGGTGATGTACGACATCACGTCGATCGGTTGAGTTACAACTAGTAACACTGCCTTGCAAGCCAACTTTGCGATTGTAGGGACGATTTTCTTGAACACCTCGATGTTGTGCTTCACATTCAATTCCTCCCCGGGTTTCTTTTCACAAACCGCGATTACTACTACCGTCGAGTCTTTTACCTTATAGACATCTAAAATGCAATCAATCGTAGATCGTAGATTATTGTCGCCATCGTGAAATGGCGATTTCTAGATACAGATACGTTTCGATGTCTTGGATAAATTTTCCCGAGAGAGTTAAAGGTATAAATCGTCCCGAATCTTTGGAGAAGACACTTGGCTATTCACGCGAAAGAAGTCGTAACGGGAAATACCTTCGTTAAGAATCAGATATGCCTTTCCGGAGAACGTCTTATTCAAGCGCGTAATCATCGGCTCCTCGGAAGTGCGTGGAATACAAAACGACGAGAAACGGATAAGAAATTTTTCCCCTTTCGAGAGAGAATCACCATCGGAAGAGATGCGCCGATAACGACGGCAGGGGAAGACAATCCGGCGTGGTTGGAAAAATAAAGAGTACAGATCCGAGGCAAACACCTTCACAAAACGCTTGTAGTAACACGGCGCGGCAGTATCGCAACTATACGGAAGATACATTTACGACGGAGAGAGATGTTGTTACAGATAACTTGGCAAGCCCGTAAAAAAGTCGTCCCACTTGTTCCAGTAATTGCTACCTCGCACGAGACAAGATCAGAAGGAATCATTCCGCTATCCTATACAGGTATAAATACAGACGTTGTTACAGGCGCTACGCGTCGTACGCAACGCCGAGGAAAGTCGAACAAACCGAAATCATTCCCGAGATCAAACGTGGAGCAGCTCGATGAAACTATCCACGTAATCATGCCTGGGTCGTACAACACACCTTCCGTTACTGTCCTTCTGGATTCCCACGAAGGATACGGCGCTTTTACAACCGGCCGCTCACACTCGCCGGACGGGGTAAACCGCGCGCCGTACGCACGCTGAAAACAGAAACAGAAAACCGCGGTCGTAGAGCCGATCACGGCCGAGATAAATAAGAGTGGACGAGATTTACGAGAGTGTCCGTGAAAAGCTCGGGGGAAATGTTCGCCCGGTTCATGCCAGCGCCCGACCATGTAGATGAGAATCGAGATTAAAGGACAGGTCCGAGGGAATTCTGGCCCCCGAAACTCGCCGCTAACTCAAAACCCACCTATGTGAAAGCGTTGTTTCTGAATCGCTGCACGTTGACGCAGGGGACCCTTGACGCGGGCAACCTAACGGATCGTCGATTTGAAAGTCGAGTGTTGATCGGAGCCGACGATCGTGCGACACGCCGGTGACGCTCATCAGTTCAGACGTATCAATCTAAAATTTCTGGAATCCGTGCTGTTGTGAGCCGTCTCGCACCTAATGCGCGGAAAGCCTACATCGTCCATGGGCGTTTACGATTCGTTGATTCTGTGATTGTGAATAGAGCACGACGACGGGATCATCTAAAGTGTTAACCGCTGTGACAACTCTAACACTGGTTTTATCCGACACGGATAATGCGACAAGGCGGTGCTTTTAAGTATGATGTATGGCCAGGAGCAACGGGGAGATGTACAGTTGGATGAGTGTATTGTGTAATTGTTATAATTTTTATGTATCGCTATATATACACACGCATATATATATATATGTGTGTGTGTGTATGTATAATATATAATACTTAAACGTGAATCTTGTGCAGAAAAAGTACCTGATGTGCCAATCACCAGCGGGCATCCCAAAAAGATACCAGCGTGCTGAATGTCCTCGGCTTCGGCAGAAGCCTTGTCCATGTTTTGATCGATCAGACAGACTTCGCTTGCAATACGCTGAAGACATTACATGAAATAAAACGGTTAATCAAAGTTTATGAATTACATATAATTCCTCTATATTTATATACTGACTCTCATTAGAATTGCGATAGCACAGGCCATTCCAACTTTTTTTGCACCCACGATCGAAACTTTGATAGGGTGCGCATAATCTTCGCATGGTCCCAGCTGCGTCGTTATTAAAGCATTCTTCGTGGTGGTTGTTGTAATCGGAGGTTGAGTCTATTAAAGATACATTGTCTTATATTACAACTACGTCTATTTGCTAGGAATCTAGATTTTATATCGGCAGAAACATCTCTAATGTCACGAGTAAACGTTCTCCCTTTCTCCGAGGCTTGAATTTATTCATTCAACGGGATACGAAAGAGCATTATCTCCGACTTACGTCGTCACATTCGATTTGAACTGGCTCTTTGCGATCGGCACTGCTTTCCCCCGGGATATCGCCCCTTTTAGATATGTCAGATTCTTCTTCAGCCATGCTCCAGTTGTTGTTAGCTCACCGAGCAGCTGCATGAGCGGTACATTTAATGAGAACACGATCCCACCCGTCTCTGTGTACTTTAGTAACTATGTATGTATTCGCACTCTTCGCTCATTCGAGACGTATTAACACCTTAATGTATCATCAGCCGTTGTCGTTTCATCATCCTCATTACCTCAATCGCGACTTCCTTTTCCCTGTGTTATTAACTTCGATCGCGGTGGCCGCTGCTTCTCAGAAAGGGACGTTGCAAACGAACGGTACGGTCGAGTTGCCGCTTACGCTTATGCAGATCCGGATCGACCTACGCAGAAACGAGGCATCGATTTTTGAGGTGGTTCGGATACATTTCGCCGTTATGAGGAAGAGAAAATGCGAACAACAGGTAACCTAACCGCGCGAGAGAAGACTTGGACTGCGAAGAATAACGGCGGAACTTAACCGCGCGCTTTTGCTGTAAATTAGCCGCAGGTAATCGTCGTAGAGCGCAAGTAACTCCTCGTACCTCTCGTCGCTCCGGCGCGGCGTTCGACCGGTATGCACCCGCATTCGCATGCATTCGCGAGCATACCTACGCACCTAGCGGCGTGTGCGTGTACGCGCGTAAATACTCGGCTGTGCCGAGACCTATTAGTTGATCATAGCGAGCGAATATGTTTTTAATGACTGTTCCGAATGAAATAATTAACCTCGTGGCACATACTAAATCATACGCGACTTTCTCAACCATTTCCGCACGAATGATTTCCATTAAAATCCCGAGACTAAGTTTTTTCTGAAAATGCAACACTATCACCGACGAGGATAAATCCTTAATAGTTAATAACGATGCATCAGCTCTGTGCAATGTATTCTGATATGCCTGGTACGCGTAAACAGTTACGTGTAAAAATAACCGAATAATTTTGTTTATCTTTTCATCTTTAATTTGCATTAGCGTTTAATAACTTTGTAATTATGCCCGGATGGAAATTTATGTAAAGAAGAAATTCAAACGTATGGTGGCGCATTCCCGTCCAAATTTCAAAAGAAAAAAAAGACCATCTAATATATCGGACATGTTAAAATGAACGAACGGGAGATTATTAACGTCACCTTGTTATATTATCTTCGAGACAGGCCTAAAGACTCCGTGCAAACTATAGCAAAAAAAAAAAAAAACGCAAGAGAAACATGTGATGCCATATATTCTTCCGAATGTACGCGTTGAAAGTAACTCCTTACGCCTGCGATATAATGCTCGAGCGACAATCTTAACCATCTGAAAAGGGACCAGTTAAAAAAGTAAAACTTTTCCATTTACTTTGGTGCTCGCAGATAAATCATTGCCTGCTGCATTTAGGAGTAGCGAGCGAGGCGTTCCCGGTAGTTTGGGCATCGCGAAGTTTTAACACACATTCGAAGATGGATCTGCCTCTCGAGAGGGAGAGGGAGAGAGAGAGAGAGAGAGAGAGAGAGAGAGAGAGAGGTCTCGTTTTTCGCGCGTGGTCCATACGACTGGTCCGATCCGCGCTCACGGACACATTCAATTTTAGCGTTAATAATCGCCGGGAAAAATGACGACCTTAAACGCGGCCATTCATCAGGGCCGATCGATATTGCGAATGCGCCTTAACGACGGAGAGATACCATCGACCGTCCCGCTACAGAGTTATTGAATCGCGTCAAATAATATACGAGCCAATAATGTATGAATAGTCCTGCAATTATGGTCCGCCCGATCGTATCTAAGGGCGCGTTTGTAATTTAGTAATCGTTCATTCTCACCGCGCTAGACAAAGAATATCGACAAATATCGGCGGATATTGATCGGTAATGCGCGATTCTTTTTACACAATGTCCGAAGAGTTTAAGAAGCACAATCGCTATAATTCGCACAAGTCCGAGTCCGATAAAGCAATCCCCCGCTCGCTCTCTCTCTCTCTCTCTCTCTCTCTCTCTCTCTCTCTCTCTCTCTCTGCGATTACTCGCTACCTCATCCGATTCTTTCGCAGCGGTTATCTCGCTAGGTTGCCGCAGGTTTCTAATAGGATAATATGTTTTCTATCTTTTTAATGACCCCGTGACACTTGTAACCATTCATAATGCCAGTTAAAATCGGTATCTACCAATTAAACGATTTCCTAATAACATCCGCGCCGGATCGGGAAGATGGTAAGATCGGAGGTGAGGAAGTAATTTCGAATCTGACATTTATAGTTAAGCGCCGTGAGTGGGAACGAAGCGCCCTGCTTCCCGATAATTAATTCTCTACCTTAATTAATCATGCGAATTTTATCGAACGTCGGGATAGAGTAACGCGATACGAATCGGTATAGCACGGGAATTTTCCTATATCTATGACAAAATCTACCGACCGACGCACGCCAATACGTCTCGCTGATGCTCGCGTCTTAAGTCGTTATATAATTCTACGATATCGAAACGTATCGGATCGGCGAAAGGGGCCTTCGCACGAGGACACAGGAATCGATCGCGATAAAGGCGTGATTCGACGATAACGATGTCTCGTAAGGCAAGATTTAGTCGAGTGGACGGTGCAAACGAGCCTCCGCTTACCGCGAAGATAATCCTTGAAGGTTGGTCGTAAGCAACCGATCTTCTGGTACCCAGGCCCAGTCAACCGATCCAGACACCGGCTTGCGCATGCCTTCGGTGCACAATGGTAGTATTGCAGCTGATACAAGTATGTTCGCCGTGCAACCGGAATTTTAATTGGCTATTTGTTTGTCCGCTACACTTTGCGGAGCTGCTATTGTCCGCTCTCTGCCGCAGGAGAACGACCATCATCTCTCCTCTCTCTTTCCTCTTGCCCCGTCTTGCCCCTTCTTTCACACCCTTCCCATTGCTCGCGCGCGGTCGCTTCATCGCCCGGTATTAATCTACTTTTAAGAAAGGAAGCGTTCTTCCACGCACATACAATACATTCACACGAGGTCGCTCTTTTAACGTGTTAGAATTGTTTGATTTAATCCCTGAAATTGGAAATCTTTTCTCGGAGCGTCAAAGTGTTGTAAAGAAAAAGGATTGGAAATTAATTAAATTTTTCAGATCCAGCGCATTATCAATTTTTATGTATTATATGAACTGTACTTATTTACTATCTAAGCAATTGAAGCAATCTAACAAGAACTATCTATTTTAGAACGTTATTAATTGATAGATACAATAACATTTTAATATTCTATACACACATTAAACTAATTAATTATATTATTAAGTAAGAAATATAAATTATTTTGTTTCTAAAATACAGTTTATGTCCAAATAAATTACTTAACACGAGCAGAGATAATTTCTTATCTCGTCACACAAAATTTTCGGCCCTTTTACGTATTTCATAATTTTATTTCATAATTTTGTATTGCATTGTACTAGAATACATTTTGAAATCTTTTGATTTTATATTCGCTTATCCTCGTGCCGTTTTGATTGTTTTAGCAATGTTATTTCCAATTTTTAACGAATAAATTTTCATTTTTCTCGACGTATTTTAATAACTTAAAAAGTTGCAAATTTGCCAAATTAATTTATTAAATTAATCAACAGTGCAAGAAGTGCAATAGAGTTCGCATCGAAAGCGCAAGATTCTTAAAAGTGAAGCAAAAATCGTTGATAGTAAGATTCATTCGAAATACAGCACTTTTTAGGTACACTCCGTGAGCATTAAAATTCATTCCAATTAAAATGCTACCTCTACCTCTGAGAGCAAAGTTCGAGTAAAGAGATTAAATGATCGGAGGCTGCTGAAGAAGGATGCCATGCATGCCGCGTGAGAGATAATGCGATCGGTACTCTCGGAAACAAAGGTCACGGAACGCAAAATCGGCAGCCCGAGAAATATTTTATTGGTTTTTTCCGTGCATCCGTTGCGCGTTGATTAATCGCAACGTTATTTACAAGGGCTCCGAGAGAGATTCATTTTCGCCACGGTAATTATGGACCATTTGAATGGGCCGCGCGAGGGAGTTTTCCTTTTTGGAGGTGTGCGTGCGCCTCGGCGTAATCTCACCAATGATCACGTACGATATTAAAAATTTGCCAGCTCTCGGCTTTCAATCGAATGCCGGAGATCTCGGTCGTAGGAGGTCGGGGCTTACGTTACGTATACGACCCCCGTGGCTCGCTGAAATATCGCGCGGACGCCGCGCCGGTTCATTTCGATATTCTTGGCCCTCGGGCCCCGATGAGGAGAGCTCTCGGGATCGGGGGGCGGCAGAGGAGGGCCGGCAAGAGACCTTTCGTTTTATTACATCGCATTGGGAAGGGGCGAGGCTGATGCGCAATTGTTTATGCCCGTGTCCCGCCCTATCGGACGCATCGGACACATTCGAACATACCTACCACGTACCTACACGCCGGGCGTGCTCGCGTGACGGTGTAGTGGTGGTGGTGGTGGACGGACGTGGTGAACGGGCGCGAGAGCTGTATAGCGTATACCCCCCGTACCCTCTCTGCCACACTCCTCTCCCGCACTCCTCCCCCCTCTTTGTTTCTTCGTTCGGGCTAAGATTATTAATGGCCAGACCGAGGTCCGATACCCCGAAGTGTCAGCCTCATGACAATGACGAAGCTCGCACCTCGAGAGTCCACCCTCCCTGTCTTTCTCCTTCCACCTCTCTCCTCGTCTGAGAATCAATACACTAGAGTGCGTTATCACCAGTGACTTCGATTGACGCCGTGGGTTATTGCAGCGGAAACGGCATTACGACACGATTTGTAACGCAAGATCGCAATCGGCTTACATCGGCTTTTCATGCGCTAGTTCTTGCCATTTTGCGATTTGCGATTTGCGACATCTCGCAATTGCGCTTGCAATTTAATGACAATGGTCATCTTAAATAACAGTGAATAATTTAAATAAAATTTTAATTTACATAAAAATGATTACTTTTTATAAAATAAAGTTGTATAAAGTTATTAAATATAAAGTTATTAAAAAATTATGTTCATAAAATTATTTAAAACTATTTACTCCTATTTATTTTGATGTATAAACATAAGATATAAGAGAAAAAAAGCGAAATGTATGCGTCCTAAATTATAGTTTGGGCAAACTCCCAGGAGACAGAAAAGGAACTGGTGCTACGATCAGCTGGCAGATGTTCCCAAATGATATCTATATGAGCGAGTAGAGTATTTTGAATGACATCAATGGTAGCAGGTGCTGGCTATCAGATCGTCGGACAGCCTGATTTAAAGCGGATATATAGATCATGAGAATATAAAATTGCTTTATTTTCTCTTCAAACAAGCGAACTTAATCTCGCATCGAGCCGCATTCCTAGGACCTCCCAGAATACACGTCAGGTGGAAGGAAATACGCCATCGGAACCGACAAATTAAGTCCTAACGCATCGTGATTTCGTTTAATTAAACGTAAAATACTGCCGAAGATAAAAGAAAAATTGCTCAGAGACACGAAGCAATCGATTCGATCTTTTTGCAAAGAGAAAAATACAGACGTCAAATTGCCGCGGCCTCCGTTCGGCAATAATTAATACCGAAATTCAGCAGCGCACTGCGTACAGCACCGTACTGGAAAGCCAAAGGAGAAGGTAAAAAGAGGAGAGAAGATAAAAAGGTAGTTGGAAGCGAGACGCCGAGACGGACGAGTCGCGCGGGCGACAAAATGGCGCGAACGGGACCGGGGGCTTTACTCGGGGAAGCGATAAAATCGCACAGGCGGAGAAGCACAGCGCTGCGCTATCTCGGCATTCGCGCCGCTGCGCCAACGCGACTCCGCAACCTGTCTCTTTTTCTCCGGGCGGAATATCGTACGCTTTCTCTGCCGATCTCTGCCTCGGGCGGGTCCATTTCTCCGGGTCGTTTTCCGTCTTGGTCCCGATCGCCGAGACCACTCTCGGACGGGAAGGAGAGAGAGAGAAAATTAATACTCGCCAAGTGTGCGCGCGCGGTCATAAAGCTTCCCCGCGACGCGGTAATTATGTGGGGCCGCGTGTGCATTATGCACCCTCGTCCGCGCGCCGCGCCACGTTTCGTTGTGCCGAGGCCGCCGCCGCCGTCTGCTTTACGAGCTCCTGCTTGTAATAACAAAGCACCGCTGTATGATGACACGTTAAAAACCGCGTCCGCACCCTCGTAAGTCAAGGCCACACCGGCTCCGGCAAACAAACTCTCTTGCGCGCGGTAGCGTGGGTTTGGCTGACCTACTTTGATCCGGTATCGCCTGTCTGTCTGTCTGTCTGTTTCGACGTTTCCGGGATGCTTCGACGCGTCTCGTCGTCGTCGTCGTCGTCGTCGGGTTGATGTAAAAAAAAAGAGATCCGTCGTACGTCGACAACCGTGACAACCAGCTCATATATTGTGTACATAACACGTTGATACATTAATTGATTTAGTTAAATTTTTAACGTCGCAATCAACATTTGTATAATATAATATAATAATAGCGTAATCAAATTTTGTATTGTAGTAAGAAATAATTGAAAAGATATATTGTACAGATAATAAATCTATATGACTTTTATCAAAAGACATTTAATAATGGTCAAAAGATAATCTATAGTAATGATGTATTAGATAGGAAATTTGAAATTAGGCTTGGCCGTCGTAGTAACGGGTGTTAATATTCTATAGTGATCTATCGCCTCGTGTTGGCGTGTCCGAAGAGTTTAAATCGTGATTAGGATATGGATGTGGTGAGGGTTGTAACGGTGTGTGACTTCCTGGCCACTGTTACCAGCCACGTTGAATCACCGTAGAAATGTTTCTTTGTGGACATAGACGAATCGCTTCGGCTCTCCGGTAACGAGGCAACGGCACGCCAACCGTTTTGTAATGTTCGTATGTTAATGACTAAGTATGAATCTCGTTACGGAGTGTGCCTATGCTGATATAAACCATAATGCATCAGAGAACCGATACTTCACGGACCACATTTCGCCTGAGGATACTTCATGAAGATGTTAACGCGGTTGGAATTTGGCGTACGTGCTCTTCTACGTGTACAATAAACCTACGTCTTTGAGGTACGTTTAAGCAGGAAGATTGGAAATTGCCACTTGTAGCTTTACAAACATTTTAGCACAAATGACAAGAAAGTAAAAAAATCTTCTATTCTAAAAATCTACTAAAATTATTGAAGATTATTAAAATGAAATATAAGAACAATTTAATGAATTTTTAGATGAATTTATTAACAGTTTCCTAGTATTGTTCAGAGAAGCATTAATATCTCATTTTATTACAATTAGTATAAAATTGTTTTTTATACTAATTGTAAAATGAAATAAAATAAAATATATCTCGCACGCACGTCCGTGCTTTCTCTGCTGTCGTAGACAATTGGCCCATCCATCGAAACAACTCTTTAGACATTTTTTATTTCCGCCCATAAGAAGCACAACGTTTCATTCTGCAATTTGCCTGCGTCGCGCTCAACTATTCCCTAAGCCACTTTGCATTTATATGAGCACACCTCGTCTCCTCCCTCAACGCGTCCTCCCGCAATGCATTCCGTACATCGAGACGCACATATGGAGAACCGCGCGCACATTTACCTATCCGGAGAGAAGAGAGAAAGGGAAAGGGCACACAACGAAAGAGGACACAGCGGAAGGAAAGAATGCGCCGCATGTGCCGCGGGTGCAACGCAACGACCGCGACGACGCGAGCTGGGTGCAACACGGTCGTAGAAAGTCCTAAGTCCGCGCTACATTCGCAGGGTAAAGGGGAGAGTAGGAGAGAATGAGCGGAGGGCCGGAAGAGCCGAGGGAACCGAGGTGGAAGGATGCCGGCGCGGCGCGTCGACAAGAAAGCGAGACCCGGAGTAGATGAATTATGTTAAACGTCTGTTTAAATACATGTACGCCTAGGGATACACACAGTGCGCGCGAGTCAAGGAGGCACCGCGCGCCATTCGTCTTCTCGATTTATATTAAATCGCCTCTCGAACGACCCGACAACGGCTCCGGCCGAACCGCGCGCCAGTTCGGTGTTCATTCTTTGTCTTTGGTTTCAGCGTGCGCAACAAATATTTAAGGCACATATTTAAGGGCCAATTTAGCCAGGATATCTGCGGACAGCCATCCTTTAAGGCAATTTCAATATTTCGCAATAATGACATACTATAAAACGCATATTTACTATTTACATGTTTACGTATCACGTATTCAAGAAATTTTTTACCTGTGAATTTGATAAAAAGAAAAGACTCATTTTATTTTTATATACGTATCAATATAAATTCGCAAACAGATATAATCATTTTTTAAGAATTAATCGTAAAAATCTAACAAACTACTTTGCGACGAATATTATTGATATTATAGATGCCTGTAATAACACTCGGTAGAGATGAAATTAAAAAAATGTTTGTTTATTTTATATATCTAATATATATCCTGAAATATTCTTACTGGAATGTTCTTGCCTGTGTGGGTGTCTACGAGCGTTTTAAAGGTTACAGTATTCCTAATGGACGGCTTGGCCTTCAAGAAAATTGTAGAATGGTTATGTGTGGCCTTGAGCTCTCATCGTGAACTATGAACTACTCTCCCAACTCTGGTGAACGCTCCGGCACAACGGCTTCGTTTCGTAGTTTAAGGTCGCGAGGACCTTAAACTATGATGATATGCGACAACATGTACCCTAGTGCTTTGAAGTAATAATAAGTATATATATATCATTATCACGGCGTGCAACTAAAACGACATTGATATTACGCGAAACCAGATCTTAACCAGATTAAACAAAACTGATTGTGGATCAATCCCAAGCTGAGCACGTTTCTATTTATTGGCTCCAATTGGACGATCGTCTATCATTTATCGATAGATCGTAACTCCTAGATCGATACGGTATCCTCCTGGCATTCTAGTGTATTGAGAGCCGTATGTTTCTCGATGCACCCCTCCAAACCTGCCTCATATCGAATCATTCGCTCAGAACTAGCTCGCACAGGCAGCGACTAAGGCTGTATCGTACCTGGCCGATCGTAGCTGATTTACTTTACGACTGGTGGCGAACAGCAACGGTATATAAGCTCCATTCTCATAAGCGATCACCGCCGCGCCGCGCCGCGCCGCGCCGGTGCGGCGATATACGGTCAGGTGTAAAACGCGCTTTCGCACTCTCTTCGGGCAACCCTCGCGGAAGAGGAAACCTGAAATGCGATCCTCACAGAACGGACTCGCCTATATCCGTCGGTTTCGTGTGCAGGTGCACAGCCGCGCGATAATACGTATTAAAACTGGCTGTTCCGCGCGCGGAAATTGCTGCTTAGCACGGAAATCCTTAATCTAGTTTCATTATAAAGACATTGCAGCCGACGCTCGAACCACTAGAGAATTTGCGCTTAAGCTCGGAACACTCGGAGGCCTTATACTATGTATATACGCACGAAACGCGAGAAGGTTACCGAATCGGTTTTGCTTCCTGAAACACGCGCGATAAATCAAGATTAAAATCGTGAGTCCGTTTTATATTTCGCGGTCGAAGCTGAGGCGATACGTTGAACGTGATATCGGACCGCCATTACCTGTTCTATTAAGCGGGGTATCTCTCTCTCTCCCGGCTTTATCTAGATATATGTACGGACATACCTTCTAGGAGATACTAATCAACAGCACTCAACGATGCCGATTCACGCAATCCGTCTCCGACAAATCAAACGCGGGTGCGGCGAGAGGAGCGAGCCGCGCCGACCCGAAGCGAGAGAAGATAATAAATAGACTTCGGTGTTCGCATGGTAAGGTTCGCTGCGTATGTAACGGGGTGGCCCATTATCTTCCAGATATCGTTGGTCAGGCAAATAGACGATAAATATTAATTGGAATCGGCGAGATAAAACAAATGAATCCCTTTGCCACCGGTACGAGCGCCGGTCACGCGCCTCCAAGGAGCGACGGAGAGCACGAGGAGCGCGAGCGTGAACGCGCTGAGAATCCTGGCTCGAATCGCGAAGATGAGAACGGAGAGAGAGAGAGAGAGGAAATATACGCGCGGATATCCGACGGGAGGGAGGAGAGAAGACAGCAGGAGGGAAAAAGAGGAAGCGAGGGGAGACAGAAAAGTGGTCAGACAGAACGGCGCGGCGGCGACCCGGCCCCGGCTGGTGATTTATATAGAATCATATCTCCATCTGAATGTCTTCATTTTTAACGCACGGCCGCGCAATGGTCTCTCCGCTCTCGGGCGGCTCTTCGTTTCGGCTCCTCATCTTTTGCGCCCCCTCAACAACCTTTCGTGTACTTTTGTCTCGCTCGGTTTCGTTCTCTCTTGCCAAAACCATTTCGCTCGCACCGAAGTAACGACAGTACCAAGAACGAAAGGTTCGCGAATGTAGTCTCGGAGACTGACGCGCGTTTCTCCGACGCGCTTCTCCGGTGGTCCGTACGATTTAATTTCTTCATACATGCCGCCCTTTTCCCTTTTCCCTTTGACCCAAAAGATACGCGTTGGATTCCCAGGTCGCGTTACATGCAAGTGCGATCATGCTCAAGACGCTCAATATGGATGAAGTAACGCCTGCGAGGGCTGAACGATGATCTGGTAATTTTGTATGGAACGCCGCGCCGATCGACCGACGACCGGTCGATACGCTTGCATCGGTCGATTTCGTTCCATTCGCGCGTGCATAATCGAAGAAGCCCGGTTTTCGGCGCACCGCCGCGCTCGGTATGTTGTAAAGGCAAGTCGAGCACTTTCCGATTGTTGCGGTTGGCCGAATTTGAAAGTTGAAGAGAAACGATATAATATATTAGTTAACAATTACTGTCCGAAACATTTCACGATAATTCTGTCCAATTTTCTCACGATTGCTTTTCTTCAAAACAATGTATATAAAATACAAAAGAGGTAAATAAATGAGAAAAGAAATATTTATTCTCACAATTAAAAATCCATTTTCATTTAATTCCCCTTTTTAATGAGAATAATGAGAATAGAAATAAAAAATGCATGCAAAAGATGTTATTCCATTTATACAATATATACAATTTAAAAAATAAATAATGACGAAATTAATTTGATAATTAACAATGTAAAATAGTGGTCCTTATCCATAGTCCTTAATATATCGGCTACTTCAAAGGAATTTAATCTTTCTCTACACAGACATTCGTATATTATATATATATAAATAATATAAGAGATAAAGTTATATTTTCATTTGATTCATCAACCTTTTGTGAGAAATCAGGATTTAGACACGTATTCTCTCGAATTAAAATTTAAAACGAATTAAAAGAAAACTCTACGAAAGGATCTATCGCGCGACACGTGATTATTCATAAATCCTCACGAGTGTTCAACGTAAAGTACGATTACCGTGGAACCGTGATTACGGAGAGACATGTACAGGACGTTTCCAGGGGAAATCGCGCTATTAGAAGCGGCACGATAACGTAATAGCGCGTACGTACAAAGAAGACGGAGAAGGGCGCACTTAGGAAGCGATTTGTACGCGCCTTGTAAGCGATGATCATTACGAATGGTAATCGTTACGAGAATTCATGGCCGGCTCGATAGCCGGCCGCGCCGGTATGAATAATCCGATGCCGCCTGTACGCCGCGTTATTCGCTACCAAACGTCATCCAGCCGTACCAACTACCACTCGCCTCTCGGCGCTCGACGTTGAAGAAAGGAAAAGAAAAGTAGCCGAAGCGAAACAATCCATTAGACGGTCGCGAGGTGGTCCGCCTCCGTAGTCCTCGAATACGACGATGACGAAGATGACGAAGATGACGAAGATGACCAAGTGGCCGACGCCTCAAGGTGACACGGGCTACCAGCAGGGAGAAAGGGTTCACGACACCCGCGCGCCTTTTCATGCCCGTATTATATCTCCTCGAGGATGCTTGAAACGCGTTGAGCGCGTCACGCCGCACTCCGTGACGACTTCTTTCGAACGATGACCGGCGATTCACCACCAAGTGCCCGTACGTCGCTGACGATCATCTCTCGGATCCCCGTTTCCGACACTCCCTCACTCAATCGTTACGGAACGATACGCTTCTCGATGATGCTTCTCCGGATCGACAAGGAGACGTTGTAACCCGAGGCTGCCGGCGATTGTACGTGCCGGAGCGCAACGGTGCATCGACCAGCGCCATAGAAATGTCGAAAGAAAAATACCGAGGAGTTCGATTACGTGACGACCGACTTATATGCAATTTACGTAGAATTGTCTGGATAGATAGATGATCTCGTGCCATGATTCCAATGATATGAATAAAATTCATATCATCAAAAAATAAATTGATATAAAATTCATATAATCGGCTAAGGAATAATGGAGAACAACAATCGTCTCGATACCAGAAAAGTAAGAAAAATATATTATTGAAAAAAATAGAAAACTATTAAATAATCTCCGTTTTGATAAACATAAATTTTATCCTTCTTACATAAATAATGTGATAAACATTAAGAAGTATATTTCTCAGAAACGTAATCAAAACAGAAAAGTAATCATGACTTCATTACAAGTGTATTCATTGATAGGATAATACGTCAATTAGATACTAGATTACATCCACATTAGTCAGAAGTATGCAATTATATTTTTCCATGGTTTTATTGCCCATTGAACTTTCTGCAAGTCTTTATGGATGTCGCGCATCGAATGAACGATAAATTTGCCTAGTCAGAGACACGAAGAATTCACGATATATCATATCTCTAACGAACTACAGAACCGACAACGGGGGAAGAAGAAGCCTCGTTCAGTACGGGCGCGCAAGTTGCGCGGCAGCGTTCAATAATCGATTCGCGTTTTTCACCGGGGCAAGAACAGGTGCAATTAAACTTTGCACCCGAGAAAGACGAAGGGAATTCGCTCTCGAGCCGCATGCGAACGAAGGACTCCCGTTCCTCCCCGTTCCTCCCCGTCGCCCGCGCGACCCCCCATCTCTTCTTCTAACCCTTAACTCGCTCGCGTCGTCGCGGTATCGCGGTATCGCGTGGCCGGCAATAATGCATCTCGGAACGGACGACGGTAAGGTGCAAGACTCCGCAAGCGGCCGTTGACTGGACGAGCTGCAGTTTTGCTTTACGACGCGGTTGAGTGACATTTAATACTGAACGGCGCCCTTTAGCGCCCTTTACCGCCCATGAGTGCCTCGCTCCGGCTCGTACCGCGGGACCATCGGGTAATTCTCCGTGAATTTCGCCATAAGTCTTCGGCGCATGCGTTTCGACATTTCGACATTTCGTCGTTTCGCTCGTTGCGATTGTCTTGCAATCATAATTCCGCAAACTGACGAAATCACATGGGAAAAGCGTGAAATATTGCTTCGAGTTATGCGCTCTACTCGTCGCGTCGCCGTCGTACTGAAATATCGAATTAGATTTTTACACGGCCGGATATTTATTCTTCTAATTTATCGAGCTTTTTTCGACCTTTTTTCCACGTTAAAGCATTAACAATGTTAAAAGATGGACTGTATAAGATCGTTGCTTATTTAACAGGATTCTTGAGCACAAGTTACCGTGACACAACAAGTGCAAATCGAAATTCCGCACAGAAGTGCGCTAAATTACATTACGTCTAACAGATCGCGTCAGGAAAGGTCTTATGGCGATAGAATGATTTCGCCCGTGACATGAAATATAACCACGCCTCTATGTTATTGCGCGTACGATCATCGCGCGCGATTTCTCGCGCCTTAAGGCTCGCTATTACCGAGCGGTGGATTTTTGCGCGAGAGGGCCAACGAGTCGATCGGTACGCGATATCTAGACGCGCGATGGAGCGGCCCCGCAGCGCGATTAACGCGCGGCCGATCGCAAACGTGGAGAAACAATAAAGGATTTTGCGAGCGAAAACGCCGGGTCCTTCCGTGCGCCCGTCCATCGGAAGAGATATCACGCCCGTTTCGACCGGACGTTTACGGCGCTATGAACGCAGTGAACATCGACGGGTGTGGTAAACACAGACTGCGAACTGCCGCGCTCGCGCTCGCGCGAAATACCGAAGGGTTCCGGTCGCGTTTTACTTTATGTCCCGCCAAGGCGTAATAAATATGGGAAACAGTTAACCGCCGCGCGCGCGCGCCACGAAGAATATTTCCCACATCTGACGCTTTCCCGTAAAGATCCCTCAACGTGGTCGATCCTGACGGTTTCCCAAGAACGATTAAGGATTATTTATTCGACGATTAAGAGTACGGACACGTGCGCGCATACGTGGTTCGTAGGGAAACGTATTAAAACTCCGGCCAACATTTTAGGTATCGTCAATTTTCTTTCAGGAAGTTACCGTCGCGCCGCGCGCGTCGCCAAGAGCATCCCATGCGCAAATATCCCACAAATAACATATTATATTCGGAAGCGCTTTCCGGTGTTAATGCCTTTCGTAATTTAAGATTAACAGAAACTTAATTGCACGGCGCAAAAAGGGGCTGTCTTAGATGGATTCCTCGCGAAGAATCGCTCGCGGCGCGGCGCGGCGCGGCGCGGCGTCGGATCGTGGAATTATTAAAAGCGGTTTACGTAGGATCGCGGCGCGGCGGAGAGATGTCTTGCCCGTTACGAGTTAAACGTCCGTCTCGCACACGGGAGGTTGTCAGGAGGCAGAGCCAAGCCAGGCCCCGACTACAACGCGCGCTGCCACATCGGACCATCCACTTCCGGACAATTTATACCTAGTCAACTCGATTTCACGGTGCGCGCCGCGCGCAACCGGCGCAGCTTTTTCCAAGCTCTCTCGCGCGCGCGCGCGCGCGCGCGCAATACGCAAGAAATCGCGCGCCGTGCGAGGTGCACAAGGCGAATGCGTCATGGGGTCTCCTCAGCCAATGAATATATTGACCTACGCGAGAGTCGATCTCCCTCCGACGGTCCCCCGGCTTTCTTTCGCCGTTTAAATGGCCTCTCACGACGCGCTCACTCGCATTTTCGCGCTCGCCCGAAGCGAATGCCATTCCCGTTCTTCTTCCTCGCTCCGCGCATTGAAAGTGTAATTGGCGAACATGGTATCCCCCTCTCCCCTCCCGCGTGCATTAACGTTTCCGCGCCTTACCGAGGAATATATGGGCAATCGCCGACCATCCATGAACGCGCCTGAAAACTTTTACTTTTCGACGGTTTCCGCCTCTGACACTGCATTTTGCACGTTTTATCGTAGCATGCGATCGCACGCCGTAAAGTAATCGTAATCGACTTTAATCATGACGACGTGGCGTCCGTGGCGCTTCGCTTGCGATACCGCAACGCTGAATTATCGGACGTTTATGAATGTATCCGTTATTCGATTTCATGCTATAAGCGACGGGTGGTAATCGCGAATGCGATGCTGAAATTTGTTGCCCCGCGTCGCTATCGGCCGTCCCATAACGTCTCCGTCATGGATAACATTTAAGTGTGCTTTCCGATGCGAAGACAAATATGCCTGCGTCCGCGGTTTGTAGCGTGCCATAGCTATCCACGTTGCGAGAAAAGCGAATCGCAGCGTAATCGAATCAAAATGCATGTAAACAGATTTCCTATCTCCGTGTGTATGCGAGCATAGTAATTTAATATTTACATGACAATAATGAGCATGTGGACGTAATTGCACGCACAAATCCACGTTAAAGCGCGCATCTGTGATATCTTCCAAGATATATCCTCTCAATCTTCACTGTCTAACGCGGGACATTTATAAAAACACGGAGAGAAAAGAATTTACAGAAAGAAAAAAAATTTAATGCATCATTTAACACGGTTCTTTGCGTCCTCGATATTATCTGTCGTGGCATTAAGACTTTCTTACGTACGGCGCTCATTAAGCCGAAACACTTCTCGGCGACTGGGCAAATCCGCGTTTCAAGTGACAACGAAATCGTTTCCACGAACATGCGATTAAACGCAGGTGTAACGACCGCGTCCGCGCAATCAACGAGTAGTATCGCTCTCGCAGCGATAGGCTAAAAGTTACGTAGACGTGAAATGAGCTACTCAAATCGCACGATTTCGCATCTCTCTCTCTCTCTCTCTCCAGTTAGCTCTCCACTTTTATCCCGCCGCGTATCCGCATCGGTGTTTTTCGCGGCATATAAGCCTCACCTCGCGGATAACTCATAAAGCAGACTTGTTTATTTTATTGAGGCCCTTTTGCCGAGCCGCCTTCTTGCACGGGTCGCCGCCTTCGCCTAGGCTCCGTTCGCATTCGCTGAGTAACGACATTTTCGAAATATGTACGTCTTTGTTGTTTTTTCTAGGGACGACGGAGTACCAGCAGGCCCCGAGGCACGCCGGTGGACTCTTGGAGAGCGCAACGGCGACAGCGGATCGCGAGGAACCCGGTATAGGAGTAGAGCGTGCACCTGCAGCCTGACAAGGGAATCCGTGGAATTCCTCGATCGAACAGCCGATGCGTGTACATCGAAACGATGGATGCAAAGCGAGATTCTTTTATGCGGCATAATGACACCGCCGAGGACCGCCGTTCGCTCGATTCGTTTACAGTGCGGTTGACATCCTGGGATAAATGTTCGAGAATGCACTTAGATTCGCAAAATAACCAAGATTACAAGACCTTTTCCCTTTCTTTTATTCTTTTTATGTAAAGGAATAAAAATTAAGGTATGTTCATGTTGCACATCGAATGTAATAACTTTTGCGTCGACAAGATAATGAATTGATTTCTGTATTAATGAATTTGACTACTCTTCACTTGTATACCGGTGATTGTGATCGAACATTGCTGAAATAACTCGTCGTACACAATTCATCATATCTGTTAGAGAAATATTTAAAATTCCTTTTCCTGTAACTTTAATATAAGAATTCTCTAAATAACTTGTTAAACACAAAGATATTATTTTTTTAATTTATTTCTCATTAATTTCTTTAAAAAAGTTTTAATAAAATCTACAGTCACAAACGCAATAAAACACAATTTTACTTTATTATAAAATATAAAATAAAATCAAGTTTTGTTGGAAATTTAATAGTATACTCAAATTACATTCCTCTCTTAAATGAAATTAGCATAGTATATTCGATACAACGTGAGGCTTTCTCCAAAATAAAAAGTTGAGATTGCTAAGAATTAAGAAAATAGTACGTCGGTAAAATAGATAAATCAAGACTAATTTTCTATGCTGCAAGAAAGGATCTATAAGTCTAAATGAACGGTGCTGGCGTGATTTTCATTTAATACGGATGATCGGGTGTCGCTGTTCGAAGAGTCGACCACCTTGCAGAACAAGCAGCCGTTCTGTACAGCTAGGGAAATAGTGTTCACCGCGGGCGAACAAGTTGAATCTCTAAGATAAGATAAAATACGGACCCGGATAATCTAACACGGACCTTCTCGGATTCCGATGGTTTAATTTCAATCGTGCGCTGTAATGGGGCTAGTTTATAGCTTAAGTAACACTCGAAATCCACCGTCGCGCAGGAAACAGTATCCTATAACCGTATGCTTGAACAGATTGGTTAATCGTTAATTAGATAATATTAGAAACATGAACTTTCGAGAGTTTAAAATAACTTTATACCTTAGTCAGAACATGCGCTTCGGTAAAAATTCCATCTTCAATACCTTCAACTTTTTTTTAAACGATACTGATACGTATCCTATAAATGCGATTGATTAATAAAAATAAAAAAATGTAAGCAGTTGACGTAACCATTATTGTACGTATATTGATGGATTGAATATTGGTGTGCTTAAACTGATAATAATGTTTCTTAACTATTTAATTATATTAAATTAATTAAATAAAAAATAGCATATAATCCCAACAAATACAAGGCACCCTTATAAAGTTTTGTTAAAATAACTTGCAAAATAATGAACATTTAACATGTAATATAAAAGTAAAAATTAAAAAATTTCATTATGATTAATTTCAAAAGATATTGAGGTCTAAATAAAAATTACGATTTTTTTCTTTTGGAAATACAATTATAAGTTTTCAGTGTGTATTTTAATTAAATTTTATTATAGTAATTTAATTAAACCGTTTTCGTTTTAAACAAGAATGCAGACTACTGTGTATTCCAGATTTAGGAGATTACACGTGGGTGATGTCACGACCGCCACCGATAACACGCAATCATAGTAGCGTGGCTCACTACATCATGATGGACCATAATAGCCCTAATATAAGGAGTGAATAGACCTCATCGCTTGCGTAACCACACCGCCTTTTCTTCTCCGCACAGATATGCTCCCATAACTCGTTGCTTCACTATCATCTCGAGTTTTGGTCTTCCTCTCATCATACATACTCAATCCTCGAATTGGCCGAGCCACCCAGCACTTCATCTCGATCTTCTCTTCCTCCTTGTTCTCTGCGCCTTTTCTCTCCTTTTTTCTCTCCTTCTCTCTCTTCGTCTCTCCTTCGTGGTCTCGTACACTTTCCTGTCGCACTCCAGCAGCACATATCCCATGTCATTTGCCGTAAGATAGAGAGCGAGAGAGAGAGAGAGTATACATATATAGTTAGGTCGATTGTTCGATGCGGCTATGGATCGCACCATTGTCGGGATACGCATTTTTGTTTCTCGTAATGAACTATTGATCGCGAACTGGCGATCCTTTCACGCCGTAGCGCAGTGCTTGCCACGGCGAGAGAGAGAGAGAGAGGGGGGGAGGGGAGGGGAGGGGAGTGTGACGAGAGCTCCGCCGATGTTAAGGCCATCGACAATCTCCGTGGGGCCCTTCAATGGCAATGGCAATGGCAGGAAGGGCAGAAAGAAAGCGCATAAGAGTGGGCGCGCACATTCACGGATCATTACGCGACAGTGACGAATTATAACGACGTGGCTGGTAATGCGTCTCCGTGTACCAGCGGCCAGCCGTTTTTGCCGCCGAAGGGTAGCGGGAATCGATAGGAGATCGAGCGGAGAAAGAACGACATGAGCAAGGACGACGGTAGAAGGAAAGAAAGATGGAAGGTAAGAGAGAAAGAGAGAGAAGGCCGCCACGGTAGTGCATCCTGCCTCGTAAACCTGTTCCTCTTTTCGCCGCCCGAGAACCGCTCTTATTTACGAGGTCTTCGCGTGCCGCCGAATTTCGGATTCACCCGCGGCGTCGCGAGGCGAAAAATCAGATGGTTGCGTTATTTACAACCGCGATTCCGCGTATACGATCGAGTTAATGCATATCCTCTACGCTCTCGTTTAAAGCACCCCTGGAAAGTTTCCGTATTACAAGTCGATCGCAGTAATTTGCTGCCGGAGAACACGATGAAGCGATAAATATCGACGGCGGTGCGATACGAAGCTTTGTGCGATGATATAGTGCTCAGAGTCGATCGAATCGAGGAGCACCATCGGGCAAGATAAGAGAATGTGATAATGTGAGGCAATATCGTAATATTCTTGATATTCAGAATAGATTATTATGTTGTATGCAGTAGCTAAACTGATGGAAGAAATTGTTATTATTTCGACCTTTAAGTTACGCGATTTGCGTGTGAGACGTTAGTTTTATTCTTAGAGTCTGATACGTCTTATTAATTTTCTTCAACATGTTGTTTCCCAGTTTCATCCACGGCCGACTCTTTTTCTATTTCACTCTCCTTCAAATGAATCCTTTCGACACAGAGTAACCGCGGCATTACGTGATCGATCGCGCCCGGGGCGCGTAGACGGTCATAAATTATCATTGCTTACCCGTTGTGTTCGCGGTCTTAAGGTTCCCACACGTCGTAATGAGACCTTCCACCCTTCAACCGGGCCCTCTTTCTCCCTCTCCCATCCGCCCCCGCCGTTCTCGCCGTTGCCTCCTTCACTTTTTCCCTCGAGACCGCGCGTTACAAGCACGACGATTCCGTCCTAGACTCGAGCAACGGTTGTCATGCTGAAACGAGCGGCATAATATATTACCCCCTGATCCGATCGTTCCTGTCATTTGCGCCAGACGGCTCTGGGATTAATTAGCCTGGCCGATACTTGGAGATCTCGTTCGGAGCGACTTCCATCGCTCGATACTTTCTTCTTCTTGTACGACCCGCCCCGCCGTCACTCCCCCCGCTCTCACTTGCCCTTCTTCTTCGTCTTCTCCGCGGCTTCTGCTTCTCTGTTTCCTTCTGTTTCCTCCTTCCTCTGTTCCTCCTGCTTCCTCGACACTCGCGCTGTCGTTTCTTCCATGCACGACGAGCTGCTCCGATCTCATCCGGACATATCGAAACGTCGGCATGGCGGAACGCGCGTGCCTGATCGTCGTTTAGATCCGCCGTTGATCCCCTTCGTCGGCAACCGCGCGGCTGCGCCATTTTTGCACGATGACAAAGAGAGGAGAGCGAGACGATGGAAACCGAGATGCTCGTAACTCAGTTTACTTGCGATCGTGGCGGCGTGATTTGCAGTCGGCCGCCAGACCTCGGAGGAACGTGTATATCGGAGAATCTATGTGGAGAATAATACGCTGCCGATTGTTTGACAGCGAGGTTGTCCACAAAGCAGGACCGACATTTTTTCGGGGATCTATTGAGATACTTTTCGAATTTTATATCAAATAGAATTTTATTGTAGTATAAAGTAAAACTTTAGAATTTTTTTTTAAGTATTTCTGTGAATCTTCAACTTACAAACTTACAGCATAAGATATATTTTTTATAATCATTAATACATTATTTAAGTATAATGTATAATTTGCAAATAATTATTATTTTTGTATAAATCTTATAAAGTTTTTTTTTTGTGTTCTGTTTTTTATATTTCGTACTTTTTGACAATTTCTTTCCAATGGCAGAAATAGAAATTTATTTTCACGCTTCCTCGCATTTGCCTCGTTCAGACGCTGCAATCCAATGGGGCAACGTTGATTCTCACGCCGTCGTTGAATAATCGCGATTCCGCCTGTCGCTCGTACCTTCGGCCTGGAGAAAGCCGCAATTGGTAGAGCTCTGGTATAACGACGGTCTACTCATCCTTTTCGATTGCCAGGATTCGAGGAGGTCTCGGCGACAAACGCACCGGCTTAAGTTACCGGCTGCCGAGCCGTTAATTCGTCTCGATCGAGTGCCTAGATAAATCGACACGTCTTCTCTGGGACGCGCTCGAGCATGGCGTTGACCAAGAGGACTTGGCCTCTTACTCGGGCTCCTTGGACATTCCGCGCGGCCTCTGCTTCTTCGCGCCTACCCGCACGCCTGTCCGACAAGTCGGCGACCGGCGAATGAGGTGAACCGTTCTGATGGCGGATAAGCCATCCGATATCCGGCTAATGTCGAAGATAAATAACAATTATTTTATAATTAAGCGACTGAACGTGGGCAGTAAATACACGTTCGTCGTCGTCGGAACAGGAACACTCCTCCGATGTAGGTACCAACTACCCGCAATCCGACACCACCTCTTGCTGCTCATTCATAAGACACGAGACCGACATCGATCAACCTCGCGTTGACCGAGTCAGAAATGGGATGCGCATTTGGGATGCGAGATCAACCCGAGTGAAATATCGCCGGTATTTCTGCATGCGAATCTAAATCTAACATTCGAATGTCTAAATTGTAGGAAGACTGAAGCAATATCTTTGATACGTAAAATTTAAATTTCAACATATTTTGTTTTGAAAAATCACTTCCCTCGCCAATAATTGACAAAGCTATTGTAACAATAAATAGCGAATTTTTCTTTGGTTTCAAAGTTATCATAGAAACGATCTCTCACACTTTATACTATACATTACTACACGATATCTCCACGATCATCCGTGGTTGCACCTTACACGTTCTTAGGACTGTAATAAGAAACTACTAAGAAGATACACATTAGCGACTGCACATTAAGAGGCTATAACCGTGCATTGAAATCCCTCGAGATACTCGTAGCGAGACTCGGTGACTATCTCACGTACTTAATAAACATATTTTCGCTTTACACGGTCAAACACACCGACCGCGATAAAAAGTTCGAATAGATATGACCGAGAATCAATTTGATATGACACATTCTCGAATTTCCCAACGCTTTCTCCTTAGCCCTTAGATAATCTTCTCTCTTTCCCTGAGAATATCCGTGATGCGCGTCTGTGTAAAATAAGACTCGGGGAGGTCGTAAAGCGGCACTACTGCCGTAAGTTACGTCCGGTACGTACGCATAAAGCCATTATATACCTTATACCGTCCTGTAATACGCCGTAAAATCCCGCGTTATATATCTAGGCGCGATATCATCTGGGTTAGGAGCACCCGTAGAGCTCGGTTAGTCTCCGGCTGCCTTCATCTCGGCGGTCAGCATCGCGACAGTAGTGGAATGACCTTCCTTGCGCGGGGTACATCATGAAACTACGTTCTTACCACCGCTGTCTCTTTCAACTCGATCAGACCGGCCATTATTTTCGCCATACGTGGTGCCATACACTCTCGCGGGAGACGCGCGTTCCTCTCAAATGGTTCCTTTAACTACGACGAGTACTGTTGTTCTTTCTCGCTGCTTAATATTAATATTAATATCGCACAAACAGAACTCTAGCGCGTGTCTTTAATTACTTACGAAATAGAACTACTAGATACAAAATTAGATAAACGTATACATATGTAAAACAAAATATATATAATTGTAAGATTTATAACTTCGTTATTAACCAATTTTAATATCAATTTATTTTTGTTCCAAAACTTTAGTACATAAAAAACAGATTTCTTTAGAAATAGAAATATATTTGACTAGATGCCTAATATCTCATCACTTTACCTGTTTTATTATACGTCATTTGTGTAAATTCAATACAGAGATAGGATAGAGTGAGTAGCCACGCGAATTCATTTACTCGGCATAAATTAGACATGAAGGATGATCGTTGAAAAGAATAAGCGCTGAGATCGACTGGATCACAAATAACCGACCATATTTTTCATTCATCGACGCATTCCTCTTGTGGATTCAGTTACCTCTCGAATACTCGCGAGAATATACGGTACGAACAATACTCTGAGCGATATGGCATATGTATCAGCGCTCCTCTGCCATGACGAAGTACGAGAGAGAGAGAGAATGGCGGAGAAGGTGTAACATTAGAGGACTCCTGTGTATCGTTAAGTTTACGGGATACAGAAACCATGTAATCGCTGGCTACTGAAACCTCTCTGCGGCTCTTCCGCATCACCGTGCACGATAAAATAAAGCCCTTTTCTTTAGTCTTTTACATATCCAAAATAACGCGAGTAAAAATATTATGCAAAAATTTAATATATTCTTCTATCGAAAATCGAAGCAACACAATATAATTTATTTGAACAAATGTTATACCATTTGGAATCTATTATGAATAGATATACCCAGTTAACGAAAGCAATGCTGACAAGAAATTAATTATATTTTTCCTATATAATTTTGAATGCGTTCTAGCCGATTTCATCAATGGCGATCAATGGATTTTAGTGCGATTTGCACGATATTTATATTGTAAACCGTAACTTGTAACGTACGATCGTCTTTATGATAACATAACGCCTTTTTGGACAACGCGAACGTATTGTGCAGACACGTGTGTGCTTGTGCGGAGTGAGGTGTACGATTACACAGTATAACACGACTCGATGAGCCTCTCCCAGCGCGTTCAGGTATGTATCACCACGACGTGCAACGCGAAGCGTCGCGCCTTGACTGTGTTTACACGCGCATTGCCGCGCGCGAATCGCGGGCTTTGAATAGGGGTGGATGGTGGATCGCCAACGAGCCGGAGAATACATACATTCCGGTATACGTGTGTGTTCCTGGGAGACGTGCAGTAATCACTCGTCGGCGGCGTAGACCACCGTGACTCGCGCGATGTACACGGTGTATCCCAGAGGAGCCGCGAGGGCCTGGAGGCAATACGAGTCTTATCAGAGAGGAGTACTTATGCAGTACGTAACTGTTCGGATATAAGCAGATAGTGTATATTAATTTATCGGATTATTGCAGTTCAAATCTGTGATTCCCAAGATATGTTGCTCCATAAGTTAGAATTTATTATTACCATATATACGTTATTATAGCATCCTCTCGCGATATACTCTATGTTTAATTGTGAAGAATCGCACATTTCGCGTTCCCTGCACTTTTACAATTAATAAACGTAAAATAATAAAGAAACAAATTTTTTCGACTGCTTAACAAACATCCATTGAGGTTAATTATACTCAAATTATATAAATAGTTGTTCAAGGCTCGGGGGGTCCAAAGCAAAGTTCCCATCGTGGACAGCATTAAAAATGAATTCCATTACTATAAGTCGTAACTTGCAGTGACTTTTTTCAAACGTTCAGTTTCGCACGCGGCAAGCAATTACTATGTTCGCAGGAGAGAGCACCGTTGTATCGTTTAATTTGTAATAATGTTGCCATACGTAAAATCCTCCGGCGCGGAGCCGAAGATGTGAGTCCGCGAGTACGCGCATGAAGATCCGAGTAATTACGAATGACAGTTGTTCATTAACTACTCATTAACAGGCTGCGAAGTGCGCGCACTTTGAAAATATGTAATTACTGCCTTTTCCACGGTTATTACGATCCCGTAAGGACTTGTAACTAAAGTGCGCAATGGCTGCACGTAGTGATGTATGTTTTCAAGGATATTACTGTAGGCGCTAATGTACGATGGTGACCCGTTAGTACGACTTATAATAACTCGTTAGGCTAAGCTTTACACCGCACCGCTCGTGCACATTCAAAAGTGACGCGGCCACAAATAGAGTCGATAATTTTCTAATGTGATTCAGCATACACGTTACTTCCCATAAAATATACGTTAATAGCAGGATTACATCTTGCAATTTGTACTTATATAGCTAATATTCAAGATTGTGCAACAATAAATAATAAAAGAAACGGCGAAAGAATTTAAGAATTGCAAAATTAGTGTCGAGTGAATCATTTTTTTCTCATCTTTGCGATCATATTGTATATCTTCACGTACACGTACGCGTTTTAATGACCAGTGGAATCAGCCGATGATTATCCGACACGTACGTGTGAATACGCATGAAAATTGCATAACGTAGAAATGAATACGAAAGGCGAGATTTTACGTATAGTTCTCTTACAATACCGCCGATGCGCGCGCGATACCGATCATATGTATAGCCACGTATAAATCCGATAGTAATAGTTGGGCTCGTACATGCCTACTAACGTTCCTGTACTTAACAACAGACGGTGGCATATCGCGACACCAACGCGCGCATGCGATCGTTTTATTTACTCGGCGCGCGCCGAGTAATAACAATGCACGTGACGTTCTACCGCCGCCGGATTTACATTCGCGCCCCGGCAAATGGAAGGTCACAGGATAGACACGGAATGGTTGATTGCCAACAACCGGAGAACGTATAGTTACATCGCGAATAGTACACGTTGCTGTGCGGCATGTAGCGATCGCTCATGGTGGCCGTGGGGACCACCGCGCGTATATGACGACTGCGCGCCCGCGGCCGCGACCGCGTCCGGAATTTCTCCGCCGTCGATGCGCCGCGCCGTCGCGACGTTTCGCGCGCGCGCGCGGACAAATTGCCCGATCTATCATACGCCCGGGCTACAAGGCTAATCCAATTTGTATGCGGCGCGATAGCTCAGCGGGGCTCACCGTCCATTGACGTGACACTCGTATTGCCGGAACGCGACGTCTCCGTTGACGGATGGAGAAGCGTGACTGACTGTGGAGGCGCATAGACCACAATAGGGCGGGATAGATTACACGTTTTCGAACCAATATCTCTTCTGTACGCTGTACATTTAAGAAATGTTATGTAATTATACAAATTGCCCGATGGTGTAACAGTCAACTCTATAAGTACTTTTGAAAAGCTGCCATTTCTCAGTCATTTGACCAATTCTTATGACATTTGGAAAAAGTTAAAGATAAAATTAAAGAAGAATGAAATTTTTATTTGGTATTTACTGATGATAATCTTAGCGTTGTTGAAGGTGTTTTATCAGGTCTCAAAACCGAAATATTGAAAATTGTCAATGTGAGCACGCATAGAATTATCTTTGTCATTCTTTCACTCTTTAATTGTTACTCATTTCTATCAAATTTCATAATTTTCCAATAAGTAATTCAAAATGAAGCTTTTCGAAAATATTTATTTATAATTGATTGTTACAAATAATACCCAATCGATTTACATACAAAATTCTTGAAAATTATTCATAGAAATAAGAGCTGAAAAACGCATCGATAGATAGGTAATTCTTGTAATAATTTTAAGTAAAAAATCGAATATTGTGGAATCATATAACTTGTCACATATAATGATAAATAAAAAATGTCAAGCTTGCTACTATGAGCTATCGCGGTACATATCGTAAATAATAGTAATCTACGAGTAATCTACGCGATATTCGTTTCCTTTCGTACGTTCAATTCCTCATCTGTCAGACGTATGTTACGTTTGGATAACGTTGCAGTAAGTCTCAGCGGGTATTCCACGACTAGCAGTAGCGTATCGATAGAAGAATCGATTTACTTATGTTTACCTACGGTGCGCCGATACGTTCATTAGAAACTATCAACGAGTCAGAATCATTAATATTCATTTGAGGATCCTTCCTAGGGCAACGATTCGGCCGATGAAGAGATTCGACAATCTTCGCGGGGATCGTTAATCCAAAACGATCGAAATCCTTAATTAGCTTTTAATGTCAGATCACATTCTCTTATAACTTGTTTAATGGAAATAAACTCGCAGTCGCGGATATTACGTTATTAAAATAATCGTGACATGAATTTTTTAACCAGACCGATAAGACATCTGACGATTTTATGAGCGCGAACTGGATGTGTCGGTCCGCAACGAGGAATTTAAAATATATAACTCAGTATATAACTCAGCGATGTGGTATACAATGAAGCCACCGTGCGCTGTCCACCATCTCGAAACAGAGAAGCCATGTATGGTAAACGATGGTGTGGCAGCCAGATACTTTGCTTCAGCAAACCCCCCATAGAGAAAGAGGGAATGGTAGAGAGTCCAGACACCAAAGAAAGAGGGAGATAGAGAAAGAAAGAGAGAATGGGAGGGGGGAGGAAAGAGAGCTTGCGGTGCTGCAACGGACAAAGCAACAATCGAACCTACCTGACGAAAAACACCCGAGTCATCCTCGGCTTAATAGCTAATTATCAATTAATTAAGAGAGCCGACGCTCCGATTCCGGCGCAACACTTGCCCGCGCCGCGCCGCAACGGTCCGCGGATTCCTTTTACAGAAAATTTGCATCTCATGAACATTATCGAGTCGTTATAAGGCGGGACGTACGCAACAATATATTACATCAGCGAAACGGCCGCCCGTGTACCGTAATGAGTTTTTCGATGCATCCTACGCAATAAAGGAAGATGGATGATATGATCGCCGATCGCAGGACCTTGACACAGGGACTTGATCGTTGCGCAAATGGAATTGTTAAATTGATTCTTCGAATGTGTTAAAGCGGCGATCGTAGAACGAGGTGGAACGAGGTGAGGCGGATATTACAAGACTCTTTACACAATCACACACGATTGCTCCAGATTGCGACATGATGGCATTCGCACGCATGGCATGGCCCATATTTGAGTCATATATTCATCATGGATCTGGCGTCTTATTTATGCATAAGAATGTATGTTGCACAAATCGATAGCTAGATTAATGTTCATTTCAAACGCGCGCTCCTCTCGAAGAGAAAATGTATAGTCGAATCTATTAAGATAGTAATGAAATTAGACGATAAGACTATTGTACATACAGCGAACGTATAAAAATTCGCATTTTTATTTCCTCAATTTTTGTTGTTATCGCTCTTTGGAATTTTTTCATTCATGTATTTTTAATAATGTTTCGATGAAGAAATTTTTTAATCTTCACTATTGTTTCGATTAATGTTTCAAGACAGAAGCGAAGTATTTTAATTTGATAAATACGTTCGCACTATTAATGACGATAAACGAATTTATCGAGCTTTTGTCGAATGCACTCGTCTTCTATTAGATCTCGCGGATCTCTCATCATCTTTTTCAAGACACCGCCGAGCAACGCCGCGGATATAAATGGATCCACTTGAGTGGATTAAGCGGCCATAGTGTGCGCTAACAATGTTATAAGAAAGCGCCGTGATGATCATTAACGATGTTGATAATTTCGCCCGCGGCGCAAAATCCATTCTGTCTCGAGAGCCAAGTACGTGACCGGCATCGGCGGAGCAACGATTTGCACAAAGCTGCGGAACAAGGGGCACGCCTTTAATGCATAAGGATACCCCCACTCGGATTCGAGGCGCGATGTACCGCGCGCTGACTATAATATCGAATATATTGGATAATGATAAAGCCGCGAGCACCTATACCCGCCGCACAGGTGATTGGTTATTAGTTTTGGCCGTACGATACGATCTTAATGGGAATACTTAGGTGGGAGGCTCCGAGACATTGAGGATGATCTATACTGCGGACCGTGTACGCATCAGGCCCGGCTGGTAGATCGACCGAGCCTATTCGTGGGCCTACCTACCGTACACCGTATAACCCCTCGATCCCCCCCCTCTCTCTCTCTCTCTCTCTCTCTCTCTCTCTCTCTCTCTCTCTCTCTGTATCTCCACCATTACCAATACGCGCTCAAATGTGCTCACACACCGTCTTAAGATACCCCAATGTACAGTACCGCGGCAAACAGCACCCCGGCGACAACACAATGCAGCCAACACGAAAACCCCGATAAGATCGAGACCCAAACTGCTATGTCGAGAACGCCTGCTGGGACCCACGCCTTTTTTGCACACAACCATCCCGGGGTGGATGTATGGATCTGCTCCTTCTTTCTCCCCGTTCGCCCCGCTCATTGTTATTATTAGGATGAACAAGGGCCTCCCCTCTACCCTTTATCTCCGGAAGAGCGATTCCGTGATACCGAGTCCTGGCCGAAGTCACTTCCTACCGGACAGCTGCTCTGCCCTCAATATTTCCTCATGCTTCCCCCAGGGATTCCGGTAACCCTTTTTCGCACGCCTCAAAGCACACGGTACAGTCCCTGCTATTAAAATTGGCTGAATACGATGTCAAATGTCAGAAAAGTCGGTATTATAAGAAAAGTAATCTCGAATATTCATCCCATATTTAACTTTTGACAAATGTAATACAAACATGCAATTATAAACTGTAGCTTTTTAAATTAATCTTTGCGTATATAGTTCGAATCATACAAGTTTCTTATCAACAATTATAATTACGCTAATTTCATTCTGTCTATAATTGTAACTTCTTAGTAAAAAGTTATATAAGAGAATTAAACACTCGACGTGTGTATCACCACAATAGAAGCCTATTTCCTACGCTCTTCTTGTAATGAATTAATGCGCCGAAATTAGACTGCGTTATATAAACGCCGAACGCACCGAATCGCATTCCATGCGCGCGCTTCGTTCGTATCGTTCTTCGTATCGTAGCTTCGGGGTACATCTCCCATAAACGGTGGCCGACAAACCAGTTACTACTCTTGCTCTACAGTGGTACATTAACTGACGCGCGCAAGTGATGTGGTCACATTTCCGTCGGCAGTCAAACGGCGAACGAAACGTGATCAAGTATCGATCCGCATTGTGCAGTGTTTACCGAATCTAACGCTCTTTCCTGCGTTAACGAGTTTCGTGCGTCCAAGTGTAATTTAATTATCTTTTTCTTCGAGAACATAAATAAAAAAAGGAGCTTTTCGCTATCACCTGTTTCACTTATGTCAAACACGCATATGAATCTTTCTTTTTGACTATTCTTATTCTTATTCTCGTTAGATTAAGTTGTATCTTGTTTCCACATTTCTTCAAATGTTTGTGAAACCATTAATGACACGAAACCAAAAAATCACACGTAACATGAATGCACGTACATGAATGCGATGTGTAAATGTATGTGAATGTCCGCATTGAGCTCGGGTCCGTGGGTTCGCCAAGTCCAAATGACTATGCAGATATCAGTCACCCTTGCGGGAAATCTTAACCGTCTCTTGCGGATAGAATGAAATGTCACTGTATGATTATGCGTCGCCGTACGCATTTATGATGATGACGTATCTGCGTGCGCGTGGGGTTGGTGTCGTCGTGACGTTGAGGTCGTCGCAACGTCAGACTATGCAGATTGACGATTATCATATTTTTCACGGCTGACGTTTATAGTTCGTGAGCGCTTCAATGTATCATTCATGTTTGTGTGGATTATCTCGGCCGCCCCACGGGAATTTCTCCGCCGCGCCGCGCCGCCGCAATCGCCGTCGGCTCGAGAATAAAGCACGAACACGATCCACGCGTACGAATGGCTCACCCACGAAGTGCCTTCGCAAAAGGCATTAAACGTGCGTTATGTCTCTCTCTCTCTCTTTCTCTCTCTTTACGATCCACGGAAGCCTCTCTTGAATCGTCAAATCATCCAACCGAATGGCTTCATGATTGTACCGAAGCAAGATATTTGCTGAGATCCTGTAAGCTTCTTCAAAAAAGTAGAATCTATGTCGTGTAAAGCAAAAATTATTACATAAAGTGAAAAGATTCATTTTTTATTAAGATCTTTCGATCGATTTTTATTTATATAAATAAAGAGCTGCTTTAAAAATGATTATTATATTCATACTGCGCGTTATATTGCGATGTTTATGATATTTGACAGAACTTGGGACGCAAGATTCTAACTCATCGAAGACGTAAAAAGGCAGGTAGGATTCGAGGCCGCGAGTAGATTTGCAGAATGAAACAGGTGGGCGAGAGGAGGAATACAACGGAGGAAACGAACGGAAGAGAAGAAGGTGATGAATCCTCGCGATTAACACGTCACCGTAGAAGAGCGTGTTTAATCAGTGTGCGGAGAAGACGCTGCGGGGCGTCCGCATTCGGACTGTCGGCCCTGTCGTTGCACCCCTTTTCAAAGCGGCCGGAACACCCCGTCATAAATAACGGGGCGTTCTGGAGCCTCCAAGTCACGGGGGGATGACCACGGTGGTAATTGTGAGTTACGTCGGCCCCCGGGGCCCATATAAGAGCACAGGCCCACGGGACATGTTCCGAAATTAACGATGATAACGATGATCAGAGAAATAGCGATCCAGCGATCAAATTCTTGTCGCAATCTTCGAGTTTTATCCCGCGGGATCAACTTTTCACCTTTTACCCATTTATATCACAATTATACTATTATTGTTCATCATCGATCGTACTTAAGAATATTTCAAGTATGATGTACATAAAATAAATCGTCAACGTTATCGTAAGAAGACAATAAAACATCGAGCGTTTAGAAAACTGTTGTTCCATCTTGATTGCTAATAAGATTGCACCGGTCGTCAAAATATCAAAAATAATATTTGCTCTCTAAAAGACAAATAGATCTATAAAAAGCGCATAAAATAAATTAGCGATAAATTACATGTACCCCTGCTTAAATGCAAATTAACGCAACGTCTATTATCTCGTGAAGATTCAGTGAACATTATATCGCTTCTCTTTGGCGCTTGGATCAAGTCAAAAACGGGGAAACAACTACCTGGAACGAAAGGAGAGAAGCGCGAAAGGTGGAACGACGGGCGGTGAATCAATCCATGTAATGTGGCTCTTTCGGAAAAAGAAAGAACGTACCGAAGGGAAGACAGAGAGTGATACAGATTCGAGACTCGCACTTGTGAAAAAAACTTAGATGTCGGGCCGGCTGCTGAATCACGGAATAATACCATGAATGAGTTTCCAATCAGCGTGACGTTACACGAGATAATAACTCTGTAACTCTCATCATCTTATTGAAACTTTTTGTCTCGTATTATATCTGTCCCCGTCCAATTACAGTTTAACTCTTAAACTCTTTTTCTTCCCAGAATGCATTATTTTACGCTTTTACATTTTTGCCACTTTGAAACTTTGCCGTTTGCAGAACACAGTGACAGGATTGCTACAGATTTAAGTAACTTTTTCTTCGGTAAAATAAACTCTTTGAAAAAAATTAAACACATATAACATAAATCTGCTCTTTTTCTTCATTCTTCTTTCAAAGAGATTAAAAATTGTTAATATTGCAATGCAGTTTATTGCAATATTATATCTATAAACGAAGATTTAGATTCAGGTAGTTACTGCGAACGTTATTTGCGTACCTTCATCGACGATACCAACTTGCAATTATTTAACGTCGTGATATTTACTCGATGCGCAATTGAGAGGTTTTCCCATTAAGGGCGTCGCCAATCTCAATACTACATGCCTCAAACTCATTAATTAATCTCGCGGAATTCTCGATCGCGTAAGAAACGGGATCTACGGGGGGAGCGATGGGAGGGCCGACTAACGGAACGATATCTCGGCTCCAATCTCACGCTTCTTCCCCGCTACCGTTGGGAGGACGAGCCCTCTTCTTGCCAAATGAAAATGGCACCGACGTTATTAATTAATCGCGCGTCGCCCGCTCTTCTCTTCTCATCTCCCGTCCTCCCGCGCCGCGCCGCGCCGGACCGGGCCGGACCCGACCACCGCCGATCGGCCGGTTAACAATATCTCTTCGATTAAACGTGGTGGCCCTTCGAGACCACCGATCATCTCTCGGCTCCGACACCCCTCCACGGCTCCAGGGTCTCACGGCAAAAACCGGACGCGCTGCGCAACGTCGGGCCCATAAACAGCTTTTTAACCGATGCGTGCACTTGAATATTCAACGAGCGCGAAGCGCGCGGGCGAGCGCGGCCGGCGCGGCAGCGAAACTTCTCTCTCCGACTCGCCATGAACGCGGCAATTAATATTGATTTTATTAAATTCGATTTCTTGCGTGGCACCGGAGCCTCTGTCACATCGCCAACTGTCACATCGCGTCGCGCACGGTTTCTAACCCGTATGAGCACGCCGACACGCCGGCATCCAGCATAAATACCAGCATACCGGCATAGCTTTTTCACTTGTCCCAGATATGGCTCGCATTTAGTCCTGTCGAGGCTAACCCTCATAGTGTTTTTAAGTAATTTCAAAATATGATTTTTGACGTATGAGCTCTGAAAGTACGGTTAACTAGACGCTTAATCGTGTAGAAATTTCTTTCGATTTATTTTTACTTTTCAAAAACGCCAATTACTAGTCAACTTGAAGGTTTAGGAGATTGATAATCGAGCTCTGATTCAACACAAACAAGATATTATTAACCACGCTTTTATTACGTTGTTAAAAGCGCCTACATTACCAGGATAAAGTATACAACGTGGTGTTTAGAGCGTTATAAATCAACCTCGTTAGTCTGACAGTAGGCGAGGCGCGAACTATCTTACAGACTGACCTAATTATATTAAAAAAGAGGGAAACTGGACAAGCAGGAATCGAAAGCAGGAATCTAAATGACACAATAAATCTCTTATGCCATGTTTATAATCATCATTAACGTTTCGCATGCACACTTATTTTCTTCTTCGTCTCTTCTAAATTATAAATTCAGAATGTAGAAATATTAGTTGGCATTCTCAATGTATACTTGATAAAATCTGATAACATGAAATACAGACATGAAATACAATCAATTATGCTATTAACCAATCAGTATTATTAACCGAAATAAAAAAAATAAAAACTGACAAGTAATATTAAATAAATAAGAGAATATGAACTGTTGAATTTCTATAATATCATTTGAGCTGGCAATAAACGAGCGAGTTTATATAGAGACCTGTTCCCGGGGGAGAAATGCATATAAAGATGTAATAGAGTCTTCTCATTATCGTCGCCGATCGCGCGACGGAATTTATTCCGCGATTCCGTCCGCGACCTCCTTGACGCAAACTGGTGGCGAAGTCAGAACGAGAGGGGGATTGGATTAGCGAGGGGGGAAAGGTGGATCGTGGTGCCAGATGCCGTGCTCCCAGTGGGACGCCAGGCGCCCCGGGAGTGAAGACGTTCGAGTAATTGGCCCTCTGCTTCGATTCCGACTGCTACGGCCGCGGGGCACCCGATTCGGCGGCCCAACCGAACCAGTCCTCTCTCGTTACAGTGGAAGCGCCCGTGTCTTGGTGTCGGCGGGGAGCTACTGATTACAGACTCGCCTGCAGGAGCCCCTCTCCCCGCGCCGTCTCCTCTCTTCTCCATCGAGCTTCTCGCGGTCCAGCGACTCTCGCCATCACCTTGTACTCGGGTACACGTGTTGCCTGCCGCGCATAATAAGGCCATCCTCCTGCCCGACGCCCTGCCCCCAGGTCCGTCGCCGTCGTCGCCGTCGCCGTCGCCGTCGCCGTCGCCGTCGCCGTCGCCGTCGATGGCGATACATCGAGCTTCTCGGAAGCTACCGACCGACTTGACAGATCGTTATTGTGAAACGGCAGTGGAGAGAAAGAAAGTGGTCGTAATGTATGTACTGCGACAGTCGAAAGGTGGTCTCGTATGATCGATGTGATCACCTTGAAAACGTGGGCAAAACGGATCGATGCGAATACACAATGTGGTATTTTCTGCTGTCGACATTTCCGTTTGGACTTTATTAGCTTCTTCCTGTATTATTATCGTGCCGCTAACAATAAGAGCGTGAGCGTAAGCAAAAAGCGTTACTCCCCTTCCTTCCCTTTCCCGTTCCCGGTACTTGTCAATTTGACTACCATGTAGAACACGCGAGACTCGTCGAGACTATAATCATTAATGCGAATGCGAAGCGAATAATGACAAAGTCAGGAGATTTGAATCTTATCTTATTCGGTGAAAGGCACATTACAGAGGAACATACGTTAAAATATGAAAGTCCGCTGCAAAATATGAAATTCGCTTTTGCTCAGCACGCGACGCATGTCACGTGAGTGAGACGTCTCTGTTTTCGTGTTTGCGATGTTTCCTCTATTATACATACTTATTTAAAAAAGAGAGATCCGTCGCTGATGAAGAGATTACGAGATACGTTATCTCGAAGCGATAAATGCAACAAGAAACTAAATCAAGCGCAATCATCTTGGAAGAAAAGACGGAGAGAAGGGTGGCTGGCGTTAATACCCGCGTACTCTCTCGAGTGTGTTGTGTCATCCTGCGCACTCACACGTTCGCCTTTCGCGTGGTTCACGTCACCCGAATCGAATCGAATGTCCGAGAGAGATCCGAGGGATGCGTCGCGTAGGCGGATAGCACTAGGCGCCTTTGTGGCGCTCGTTAGCGCACAATGCAAGGAGATTAGGTGCGTAGGCGGAATGACATACTTAAATGTTTTTAGAATAAGCATTTAGTTAATTATCCAGTTACGTTTGTCCCCGTTTCACCGAGCGCGCGGACCTGCCCGCGCCGAGCGATGTATAGAGTCCGTGATTATTCAATAACACACGCCGACTTGAACTTTGAACGCCAATGGTGAGACAGCACGGGGAGAATTTCATCTGTGCACAACGCTTGACGTATCCTCCCGAAATGATGACGCGTCAAACAATATTCGATTTGACTTTATCGTACGGCGGAGGAGCGTAGATTCTATTGTTACGTATCGCTTATCATATAATATACTCATTTAATTCTATATTATGTCGACTTGACGTGTGTATTTTTGTACACTTCATTTAGAATCTATTTAGTTTTATCCTCTTGCCTTACTATCCTCTTGCTTTAGATTATCCATTCTTAAGAAATCTTTTATCCATTTTTGAACAAGTTGATGGTAATACGTAAATCTTGAAAACAATAGGCAATAATAGAATCTTTGCATTGTCAAATCATCTATTGTTTTCGTAAGAATGCATCTCACGATTTCTTCTTACTTCTTATTACAATATTAATATAGAATTAAAATAGAAAGAAACTTCTTCGCGAAACCAAATATAATAAGCTTTATAACTTTCTAGTTTCCTCTTTCACACAAGGGAAAATAATTAATAAGAATATCCTCGTTAAAACACTCCTTTTACGTATGAGAAATGTACATACGATTATACAATATTACAGCTTGTTTAATCTTATTTATGGTTAGCTGAAGCCATACAGCGTCGAATTTTATCGATGCTGCGCATATAATATATAATATTCTAATAATTTTACGAGTTACTTTTTTTCTTTCACGCTCTTCGGGTCATTTTCCCAGAAGTCAGCGAACTGGGCTTGGGCATGCTTCATTTGGGCCTTAAAGCGCAAAAAGCGCCTGCCCTTATCGAGATGCTAATTGCTCCGCGTGATTAGCCGGGCATCGTCGCATCGTGGCCGCTGAACCCGTCGGCTACCCGAGGTCGATCGTGCAAGAGGCGGCAGAAGAAGATAACGTAAATCAATCAACGAGTCTACGACCGTTTCGACGACGACGACGACGACGACGACGACGACGACGACGAAGTCGGGGGATAATTGGAGCAGCGACAAGTTGATCAGCGGAGTTGGCGCGGCTTCTTTCACGGCCGCAGCGCGGAATGGAGCGGACCCCCGACTTCCACTCGTCTACTCGATGGTCTACTATCCAGCGGGCCCCGCCGCGGAGCCCTTAGTCATCGAGGGCCCCGCATCGCAGGCATGCCTCACGGACGCAACAAGAAGAGGGAATGACCAAGTCCTGCAACCGTAAGGATGTCATTGCTTATTCAGGCGCAATGACCTGATTGTCAGCAGCGTTAATAATCGTGCGTCACTCGATTCCAGAGAATCTCCGGCGCGCGCGCGCGCGTCATGCACGTCCTCGATCTCGTTTGAGTCTCCTCTACGGACAACGGAAAAATGTCATACGTGCATGACTGAATTGCCGAAGCAGCGCGCACTGTGAACAGGCCCGACCGATCCCATTGAATGTGCGTAATAGCTTGTGAAATCGCGCGCATTGCGCAACAATAAATTTTAATATTAAGTATTAACGCGTATTCTTAATCCTCTACCGACTATAGACTCTCTTATCTATCACATCATCTTACATTCTTATCTATATCGTAAATATCGTAAGACACGTTACGAACGGACAAGTATAAACCTGATGTGACATATAGAGATCAAAAATTCTCGTGAAAAAATTCTCTTTTGCCTCCTCGAATCAACCACTACGATGACGAGTAACACCAAACAAGTCATAAAAACTTTATCATTAGAATCTCGATTTCTCACAATAACTCGTTGAACTTTGAGAGAAAGAAAATGCATACGCTAGCAAGAATTATGCAAAATTAATCACGTGTAACGTGTCACTTTACCAACTCGGGAATTCGAAAAGAACATCACAAGAAGAGACTTAAGCAAAGACAAGGATTCCTCTCGGTACGTCGACGCTATGGAGGTAATGTTGATTGCGAGGAATCTTGTATCGACTACTCTCCCCGCTCCCCTTCCTCGGATTCTCCAGTCATGCGTTTCTTATTGTCGCACGACGTCCTTATGACTCGAGTCCTTCCGCAAGGATACTCTGCTCTTTGTACATTTACTGAACTCAATCGTCTCTCTCGGCCGATTTCAATTCTATTTCCGTCTTCGTATAACGCGTGTGATTTGCGTGAATAAATAAATATGAGTAAGAAAATATTTCTGCGAATTTTGCAATTATTTAAAATGATCACGAGCGGCCCTTTCCCACGTCATCTCCATGTCTTTCTGTTCACTCATCGCCTCTGGTGATGCTAACAACGCAAACTCTTACTGTTCGCCGTATGGTAGCTGAAGAACCGCGCGCTATCTTGATGCAGATAACTCTTTCTCCGTTCTCCGTTGTCTCGCTCTTTCTCTTCTCTTACATGTGCACTCTCTGTTACTTTCCTTGTCTCCTGCTCTTTCGCGCATTTCTTCGTTTTTTTTTTTCTTTTTTTTCCCCTTCTCCGTAGAACAGCGACCGTTTCGCACACGGCTTTGCCGCCTGCATGATTTCGGCGCAACGCACGCGCGTGTGCGCCTGTATTTTATTACCGTGAACCACCGACATTCTTTCTTTCCGTCTTTCTTTTCTTTCCCGCCGCAACTCCACGGCTGACCACACTCGGCCGACACGTGCATGATTTTCGTCTTCCTTTCGTCGTGGCCGCTTCCTTCCTTCTTTTGCCATTTTTACAGTTCTGTTTGCATTCGCATAGTTAAAATAGTTTCAAATATTCTAATAAATTATTCAACAATTTACAGTTAGAAACACAGACAGATTTCTGTTTCAAACTTTTTAGAACCTTTTAGAAACAAATCAAATTGATATTTGGGAAATTAGTTTTTAGATATTTGGTTCACAAATGATATTTGATCGAGAAAGCACATCTGTAATTTAGAAATCGTAAATTCTGAATTTTTTGGATTGCGCTGGCATGATAACGAAACGATGTCAAAAGTTATTGCCGTAATCGTGAGAAAGCTTCTTTAATAGCCGGTAGTACCCAACGCATTCAGATCTCTCACGTAGATACTTAAAATCTTGTACGATGCATCCTAGTCAATAGTGCCGGCGCGAATCGCGGGAAAGCATCGGTGTTCAATGTAGATCACTATCGATCGTGACGATAATGCAACGATTGGCCGGAGGTGCGATATCGCGGCTTAACGAAGAAATAGAAAGGATTGCAAAGGATTGCGAACTCGAGAGACGCGCGGTGTCACGTCGGAGCAGCGCGCGGCGGCCTCGTTGAAACCGCGGTGTTTCAGGAAGAGATAACAGTACGAAGGAGCAGGTGAAGCGTTTGACGGTTCTCGTTACTCCAACTGATTGCCGACTCTCGAGTAACGAGTCGAGATATATCCACGGGGATTCGTATATCTCGAATTACGGATCTCACTGAAGACGGCTGTTGGCCCTGTCGGGAAAACCCTTTCGTAGTATCCGCGAGGAAGCGGGACGGTGCAGGTGGAGGGCGAACGTCTCTAAGGAGAGAGGAATATCTCGCAACCGGCGAATAGCCCGAGATGACAAGAAAAGGAGCTCTCTTCCGCGCTTCGCGGGATACAACGTGCGCTCGCACGAGCGTGAACGCGAATCTCGGAGCGTATTATACTCTAGTAGTAGTAGACGTGAACGCGTGTGCACGTGCATAATCTATACACGGTGAAGATCGTGGAGATCGCATGGAGAGCTAAGAGATTCGATGGGCCGCAACGTCTTTGGAGTTCCTCTTGATTCTTCATCGCCTGGTGGGCCCTGTGAGCAACGGCAGGGCAGCCAGTCGAGACTCAATTCCCTTTCCTTCACTCTTCCTATTCTTTCTCTCTGCTCCTCTTATGCAAACCGGCTCCTCACCTTCGTGAAAATAAAACGATGAGTGAGGAGAGAGAGAGGCACGGGGAGAAAGAGAGAGGGAGCTAAAACGGGCCTCCGAACCGCCAGGAAACAATCCTCTTCTTTCCTCCTTCTTTCTTTCTTCTTCTTCTTCTTCTTCTTCTTCTTCTTCTTCTTCGTTGTCGGTTGTCCTCAGCTTCTTCTTCTTCTTCTTCTTCTTCTTCTTCATCTCCCCTTTCTTCTTGTTGTTTTTTTCCTTCTTCTTTTCATTTTTGTGCGACATTTGCAATTCTATGCAACTTAAATTGACGTTTTAAAATTATTTATACAAAAACTTCTTAATCTAATCTAATAGTTGGAAAATTGGAACGGTCCCGCGATTTTGAGAAAATAAAGATATTTAATCTCAATCAAATTATCCTCAATAAGATTATTATAACTTGTACAAGTATAATATTTATACACTTTAATTGCATATTAATCTAAACACTTTCGTTTCATTAAAAAATATCCATTCTCATTAATCTATTTTATGCAAACAAATCTTATAAATCATCAGTTATACCCTTCACTACAGAAGTAAAACTTTACTTGTAAAGACTTTGATTAACGTGTAATTACAATCAAACTTTTTCTTCGTTCATAATACGGGGCTAACGAAGCGGTTTTCTGCATCGACATAGAATAAGGGGTCTATTGTGCATTGTACCGAGTCATTAGCCACGCGTGGTTTCAACATGATTATCCACTTTCCGTCGTTTACATTTTTGACCGTTCCGTTATCCGAAAGAGAAAAAAGGTCGACGGCTAATCTACGGGCACCGCGTAATGACTCTCCGCGAGGCTGACAATTTAATTCCTCGGTCTCGTGCTCGATATCCGGTACCACGCGGTATACCGTGGGCCGAGGTAGTTTATTTAATTAGTCTCGTCGATTAACTTTTACAGATACGGCACGCATACGTGCACGCGCGCACACCAACACGCGGCAACTCCTACCGTGTTGCCCGTAATATCGTCGCCAGGCCGCACGCTTAATCTCGACTGACAGTAATGATTAACGACGCGCGAGCGATTCTGTCTGCGGCTCACCTGCCTTCCACATTCGTAAGGTTAAGTGGAAAAGCCGCGGCAAGAATGTGGCATTCCGGCAGAGACGCCGAAGATAAATAGACCTAAGACAATGGGGTCCCCGACGAGTGTTTCTCGAGTGCGACGTAGGCCTGGGCGGAACAGCGAGTTCACGTGGCTTGAAATTTGCATTCGTCCCGATCCGTTTATAAATCACTCGACGGAGCTCTCACGGGGTCCCTCCGCCTCTCCGCCGTCCCTCCACGAACCTCCTCCACCGCAACGCTCTGCTCCGAGAGGGGGCCAGATATTGTCACGGATACAAGATATATGTGTTACTACCGTAGGTAACGCGCGACTATTATCCCGCGGCCTCTCCTCCGGCGCGAGAAGAAGCAATGTCCCAATCACGAGACCAATGCAACCAGAACTAATGTCTTCTCCAAATTTATATAGGTATAGGTATACGTTGGTAGCGTACGTTGACCGCGCGCGATTCTAACTTGGATAATTTCGGAAATTTCATTATTAATTTATATTTAAATTAATTTAAATCTTCGTTGTTTCATTCAGTGCATTCACTATGCGCAATAATTTGTACCCTCGCGATTCTATATTTAGAGTCTAATCGCAGCGTCGGATCGCTTGTCGTTAGTCTTTATAACGCGATTTTTCCCCGACGTTTGAATGCAACGGACATACATCCATTTAGATGGATTTATTATTCAAGATTCCTACGGCCGTGCCGTAATTTTGTTGCACGTGCTGACTTTCACTTCGAGCCAGCTTCCTCACTTTTTCACTGCGACATTCCACGATGACAGTTACACGAGAGAGAACCACGTAAGATCTGATGCCAGGCGCAATCGACTTTCATCCTATCCATCCATATCGTTAAAAATATCACTAGAATCTTAAGCGTGTTCCTATGCGGCTGATCGCGTCGAACAAATATCGTTTTATACGAAGCAACATCGGGGAGGAAGCTTTATGGCCGGTAATTTTGATGCGGCAGTTATCGTTACATCATGCAGCCTACGTCGTGAGCGCGTCGATATTACTCAGGAAATAGGCGAAATTAAACCGTTTACGATCGACCGCGCGCATTAATAAGAGCATCCTCCTTCGCGCGAAGCGTTCTACCCGGCCCATCGTCCTTCCCCAACTTCCTCATCTCGAGACGGCATCTCTTTTAGAAATATTAAAGTGAGACACGCCTCGATGCGTTTGCTGCATTAACGCGAGACGTTAACGCGAAACCGCATGCTTGCGGCGCGGCAGCGATTGCATTCGGCAACGCCGGATGATCGAACGACGCATAGAGAGCCGCGCCGGACTTGTTCTATAATTTTATAGAAGCGCGCTCACTTTTATCCTCTCCCTAATTAATGGCCCATAAATTACGGGCGACGAGTCGTTAATGGCGCGTGCGCCACGGTTCAGCTTCTTTCCGCACAATATCTCGTATGCAACTCGACTCGGCGACATCGCGGCTCGGCGAGCGCGCTCCGCGAGCTTATCGCGCGCTCGCCCGTGTTCGTTTGTGTTTCACGTTGTGGTAACAAGCGCGCGCGCGCGCGCGTTACAGGTGTTTAACGCTCGTAAACAATGCGTTCCCTACCGATTTGGTTGCCGCGCCGCCATTAAAAAGCTCGTTCGAGACGTTCTCCACCCGATTTTTCAGCGATACGAGAGAGAGAGTCGCGCAGATGGTATCGATATCTAGCCGCACAATAGGTGATTATTTTCAGCCAGCGACGTTGCATAGAGAAACGCTCGTTTGCGGCGTGCATCGCCGGCTGCGATGCCGATCGCTACCATGCATACGTTGTTACATTGTATCGGGAAAAATGCCTAGCACTTGCCAAACATGAACTTTGTTGATAATACATTATAAGACTGAATATATTGCGTGACTTTTAACTCTCATTAATTTTTATTTTTATTTTTATTTTATGCCATGATGGCATATTTATCGCTTCTCATTACATGCACTTTCTTAGGTGATTAAAGAAACTAAAGAGACAGAATCGTCTCTATACATATATCATTAACTAAATAAATGTCGTATATCTTTCAATATACACCTATTTAGCTTACAAGATTATCAGCGTGTCTCTAACAACTCACAAATAGTAAAATTAATTTAATATCTTCGCAATTACATATGTAACGGTGTTCCATATATTCGAGAACTTGTTACGACATATCAATCGCGTACGTCACGTCACGCAAGTCCTCCGTTGACGGTCCGAAATTCAGCATCACAGCATTATTGTAATCAAAAGATTATAAAAAGATTATAAAAGATTTCGCGGGGACAACGTATACGCGCGGTATCCGGACCGGACGAAGCGCGGGCCCGAACTTACACGAACGTGTACACGCTCCGAGATACGTATGTACGTAGAGTACTCTCTTACAAAGAGAGAGCCTCATTGCCGAAGCATGCAGCCTTGTCTTGTACAATTTGCTCGAACATGTCCGTCGCGGTCGGAGCGCTGGTTTGAACCGGTCGCAGCGTTTCCTCTCTTCGCCGAGGAGATGAAGAGGATACACGATGCCGTTCCTCGGTCCCGTGGGATCGAGAGAGGAGCGACGAAATTCACGGTGTGAATTCCCCGAGTCACCTTCTCCTTCCCTTTCCCTTTACTCTCCTCCTCCTCTCCTCCCTCCCCCCCCCTACTCTCGCACCCTTTAATCGCGCCTCGCTCTTCTTCGCGAGCTGCCCCTTCTTTCTACCTTTGAAGAATCGTTGGTGAATATATGCGCGTGTATGTGTATGTGTGTGTGTATGTGTACCTTCAATGGGCCTATCGCGATAAATCTAAAGAGGGCCTTCTCTCCGCCACAGACCCGAGAACCCAATCGGGACAAGTCCTCCAAGCGTAATCCGGTGTCGACGACGGGGATCAGTGCCAAGTCCCGTCGTCGAGCTTTTCGATACCACAGATTAGACCTCGTTTCTTCCTTTAAACCCCTAGGGTACCACATACGCCCGCCACGCGTGTGTTCACGCCTTTATGTTCATATCTTCCTTTTATACTTCACGAGTTAATGCATATACACACACAGAAAATGTATGTAAAAATGTTTTACGTAACTGTGCCATTGGCATCAGTGTTTTTACGTACGTATTGAGGGTGCTATTTTCTCACTTCTGTTTTGTGCTGTGAAAAAAAAAACCAAGTACAAAAAACGGATTGATTTGATCATAAACGTGGGTTAAACGTGACTGGCCTGCGTTAAAAAAAAAAACGACTTTTCTTAGTTTCAAATGGATTTCTTTTATTTTTTCTAGGCATCTTATCGGCGCGTTTTCGTGTCATTATTCGCTGCGTATGATGTATGTACGTGTGAAGACGGATGCCCACGGCAAGGTTCACGGGATTGATTACCGCAGTCAATAACACGGGTGTGTATATTGATGAGAGCGCGGAATGAGAGAACGTTAACAGGTCAATGAAATTATACTGTTACAAAGATTGATGCCGTTGTGATTGATGATTGATGATACGCTCGGCACCGAGGTGGCAGAACCGAGGTGGTTTTCACCTGATCACTGACCACTCGCTTGAATTTGTTCGACTGTCGTTACGATTTGTATTCTATGTTACATAAATGTGTACTGCGCGTCTTCACTTCTATCGGGTTTTCACTAAACAATTATAAATTTCGTGTACAATGAAACAGAAATTCCAGCTTCGTGTATGAAAGACTTTAGTTTACCTCTTAAGCTCCATAATTTTTTTTTTAGGAACTATTTCTTCATATAGAAAATGAAATTCTGTTTTTGTGTTATTTTCCATATCGTAAATACTTGATAAATTATTATAAAATGACCTATTTTCTTGAATGTAATAACACACTGTCAGAAAGAGATACGAATCTAATGAATGCATACGCTCGATACAAAATTACAACATGTTGCCGAGAAAATTAAAATGCTAGCTACTGTTAAACATAAAACTTTAATGCCCTCAGCAGGAGGTCTTAAAATGAACTTGAAATTAAAATTTCGCTTCTGTTTATTCGCCAAACCTAACGAAACATAAATCAGCACTTAGAAAAATCGGTGACGTGACCAGTAGGCTGTTAACGGCTCGATAAATTGTTACCTCTGAGGTCTGCGAAGATTACATCGGCCATTACAGACTCCCGTCGTTTTCCTAAAGATGTTCAACAGTTATCTCACTAAACATTTAATTACGGTATGCAAATTAACTTCATGAATCGCCGTAGTCAGGTAAAGTAAAATGGTTTATGGACGGCTCTACCTATGGAAACTCTACCTTATAGAATCAATTTAATAATTGAACGTAATTGAAAAACGTAAAACTCAATAAGGGCGGACTCGGCGCACCAAGAAGTTCACGATAGGATCTTTGCGGATTTTTGTGATTTATCCTGATCTAGCTACGCCATCGATAGTAGATAATTCCATAGAGGACTGTGAGACACACACGTGCCACGAAAAATTTCCCCAACATTTCCCGCATTGGAACAAATAGAAATCAATCCAATTGAAAAAATGAGGCCAGCATAGACATTCTTAGCTTTCCCTCACTCGCACGCGTAAAAGACGGTTCGCGCGGTAGTAATAAAAATAATTACGGTATCCGTTGATGCTGGTCGGCGCCCAAATCGAAATCTGATAAGACCCCTAATAAATCGGCCGCGGACCGATCGCCTTAACGGTGGAGACAAGCTGTTTCGAGGGCCACCAGATGATCCGAGAGTCGACCGTGCTCTCGACAAGCGCCGCTGCGGAATGCGTCGTCTTCGGGCCCTAATGATTCCCGAAGCCGGGCCCACCGGGGACCCTGATGATATCTAGGCCGGACGAACGTCGTCCGGAACTGCAGCCCCTGTCTCGTCCTTGCTACTGTCGCTGGTAAAGAGATTGTACCTTCTCCGCGTATTCACCAGAGGTTGGCTTGGGCATTGCATTCTTCGACAGTTAAGTATTACTAATTTACTAATTGCCTTACGACAGGATTGACAGGATCGACATTATGGCGTTGCCGTCGTGGAGAGTAACGGAGAGTACTAAGTTGATGAATAGCAGAGTGCATAACGAGTAAGCCGAAATGAGATCGATAATATTTTTGGGATGCGAAGAATGTCGAGATAGATAACAGAAGCTCGCTGGCTTCACGGCAATTGCTTCATAAGTCAATATAACCATAAGGCTGACTAATAGGTACATGTGAATTATTCAGGAATCAATTTATCTAATCGTTCGAACAAAAAGACTTGATGAATGATGCTGAATTTAAAAATATGTGAAAATGCCAATGCTTACATTAATTACTTTTTGATAATTTTAAGTTTTTATTGTATAAATTAATATAAATTTATACAAAAAAAAATATAAATTAGCTATCCACGTAAAATATTTTTTATTTAATATTCACTAAGAACTGTCAATAAAATGTATCTTCTCCGGAACATCTTATAATTTTAAAATCTTGTAATGTATCCTAATACCAAATCTCAAATTCAATTTTATAAGCGTTTTTCAATTCTTTTTCTCTCCCTTCTTGCGTTATATAATCAGCCGCAAGATTTAAATCTTGAAGAATGACGGCGAATCGGCGCAATCGCACAATGGCAGCGAAAAATAATGTCCCTCTTGTCTTAATGCCTCGAAAAGGATAGGTGTTGGCGTCTCACCTTGCGTTCGACCTCAATCTTGTGTTCTTCCGCAACGTTATGCACGCCACTTCCTTTTCACGAGCGCGTGTGAATGCGCTCTAAGAGCGAGCGCGACTCGAACTTGCTGGTATTGTTGCGGGCGATCCCTGTCGACGACGTTGCCTGTCCCGGTTCTCTCGAACGGGGAACGAATGTTCGAATCTGCTTACCGCATGAATAGCAAAGCGATGTTTGTTTTGAGTGCAGGTTCTCGCCTTTTGTCTCAGCGGGGGCCGTAGTCGCTTCCAGTCGATGCCCTCTCTTTCAGCGGATCGGTTTTTCACTCCTTCCCTTTTTTTCCCATTTTTTCATTTTTTTTTTTTTTTTTTTTGGGGGGGTTGCGTTTAAAGTTGTGAAACAATTAATTTAGAGAGTTTAAGAATAGTTCTCATATAGAATAGGATAAAATTTATAGAATAACAAAACAATGAGATGAAAAATTGATTACTATTAACATATGGATAGAAAAGGATGATCAACGACATGTGAAAAAGAGAGGAATAGTGGTGATAAGAATAAAAACTGAAAACCGTGCCTAACGTTACGTTGAATTTTCGTCTCTTTCCTTTGACTTCCTTTAGAAGTCGAACGATTTTGACGCGTGAACTCGACAGATTCCGGGCTCGATAAAGACATTAGACGCGCTTCTTGTTCTTGTATACGGCGGCTTTTGTATTTTTCTCGATTGAAAAAGAACCATCGAGATGCGAGAGGCGAAAGAGTGGCGCGAAGGTGGAACAAAAATCTTAGGCATGACGGCGATTCTGTCACGGTGCAACTTGTGAGAGTACGACAGTTTCGGGTATATACAATACATGAGTTGAGAAGCAATACAGAAAATAAAACACGACAACAACGGAGAAAAATCATCTGAAATATACAATAAAATCTATATTTGTTACTTTTACATTGTGATCGTCAATCGATCAATTGCCAATCATCGTCGGCGAGGTCTGCTACATTTTGCTACGTTTGCATTCCTGACGCATATAATTGCTACGTTAGAATTTCTATCTAAATAGTGATGCAATAAGTACGAGGAGAATTGCTTGTCTCCTAAATATACATTTTCCGCAAGCACACATGTGACATCAGTTTGTAATTTAATTCACGTGGTAAATATACACAGCTTGATGCATTCACGAATTGCATTATAAATTTTCGAGACTTTTGTATGCCCATCCATTCACACGTTTATCACATGTTCCGTTCATTCACACGATGTCTCTAATTCGCTCCCGTACGCAACGCACCGCCTTTCATCTGCTTCCTGTACACGACCCCTAGCTTTCGAAGATGTGGCAATTGTTTACCTTTCATTATACCTTTTACTCGTCTAAAATTAATTCCGTTATTTTCTTACATTTGCAGCTATAAAAAAGATGTTGCGTTAACAATCTCTAATCTATCCGAACGCATCTTTAATCAATAATTAGGATTATATCTTTCATTAGAAGATAAATATGAAATATAACAAAAATTTGAGACAAATGATACTCTTATCTGTTCAAAACATACTACGATACTTCTTTTTCATATAGTAATAAAAATATATATTATTAGAGTGTGTTTGCCTTCTTTACTGTCTTTAGGATATTAAAAAAATCAAAAACTTTATCTCATGTTCTATCTTCTCAATCTGCTTGGACTGCAAAGAAAGCTTTTTACCGAATTTTTCTTTTCTTTTCTTTTCTTTTCTTCTTTATTTTGAGATTTTTTTACATTTGTGTTTCATTGTCGTATTTATTTCTATTTAATCTATTTATGTCTAATATAAAAGCATAATCTTGCAACATCTTGCATAATAAATAATTTCTAACGAAGGTGCAGCTGGGTTTTTATCTCGGCAGGTGTTTAGGAAATGAGAACAGCTTGGTCAAAAAAAACACACAGAAAATTTGCACGTTGAAGAGATTGAATCGTCATAATGTTACGATCGCATGTTTTGATAAGACGCTTAATAAAATCCACGCTGATAGTTTAATTCTTAATGTCACGCATAGGCAACACTCTCGCTTCATATGTTGCTTCGTCAATCATAATCTATCCTTCTTCACGTTATACAAATGTAGCATTGTACGATTGTACGTTTCAAAGAAAAGCCTTTCAAAGGATGAGAAGATTCAGGCTAATACTTGAAGTGGTGTTGATACATTTCTATGCAAAGCACTTTGAGCAGTCCGGGTCTGTCCGAGCGATTAAGATTCCCGCCTGTCTTTTAGGATTATGTCTGGAGCGAGTATCCGTCGCGCTTAACTGTTTTACGGCGAGCCGTAAAGGAGGCTGGCTGTGCAGGTGCAAGGACTGCGCACTTTTTGCTTATCTCGTTGAAATTCTTACGACTGTGGTAGCGATAGCGCGAAGATTAAGTTAGTTGCTTCCAACAGCGGGAGCACTCAATGTATAGAATATTTCAAAAGTAACGTACTTTTAAATTATAGATTATAATACAAAAATTAAACATGGCAATAACTTTAAACAGCTTTAAATAAAAAGTAGAAATCTTAAAATTTTGTGGCAAATTAATCTTCTGAAATGTAAGCAGATAACGCAATTGTTTCTCAATCAAATAAATTTTATCGAAAGAAAATTACATAAATTAGGTATATCTTCTCGCATTTACTTTTACTGAGATGCTCATTAAAAAGTAATTAATAAATTACGAAAAAATAGAACATAAAAGAGCTTTACTAAAAAAAAATACATAAAAGGATGTTAAATTAAAATTCATAAAATTCATAATTTTATGATTAAGAATAAATATGCCATTCTTGTAATAGGCTATACATTCCAGAGTGGTCAAATTATCTGGTCTTTTATATGCTACCAAAGTAATCTCAGATCACTTGGACCAAACGCTTTAGTACTCGGAAATTCATATTTATCACAACTTAAGAAACAAGTTATTTAAGCATTGATAATTAAGAAACAAATACGCATAATACGAGGAATGAATAAAAAATAAAAGTCTACAATTAAAATGTTTGCGGGATCTTTATGTAACCCTTAAAATTCAAGTTTTAAAAAGAAAGCGATGCCACACGAGACAGCAATTTCGTTTTGCCTTGATAAACCGTTGCTCTGAGATATGTATTCGCGAGTAAATGATTCCGGAGCAGTACTGGATTGCACTGGTAAAAACTCACTTCGCCGAGGACTAATGACACATCCGTCGTTACAAAGACAGTAATCTGCCTCACAATTTCACTAACAGCATCGCCATAATACACGTGAGTTTACGTGACACCTGTCAATTTCGCGCATTCGGCAAAAAATATTTCGTCACGGCGTATCCACCTGTTCCCAAACTCGATCTAAACGTTAACTCCTTAGTGGTTAGAGTAATTTAATGTAAAAAGACATACAGGTGTTTCAAAACGAGAATGAAAAACAGAGAAAGGAAAAAGAGGAATATGCATTAAGCAGTCGTGAGAATTGCTTTTTAGGAGCATAAAAAATATTTTAAATATAATATATATTCGGCGTTCTTCTATATTAAAATATACATGTATATATATGAAAATAAAAATCTTACAATTAGTGATAACACAATTAATATCCTGTAATATTATAAATAAAGAATGTAAACTCTTTGAATAGTAAACGTTTTCAAAGTTATTTGGAAAAGGCAACTATTTATTAATCATATATGAATGAAACTATTAATATTAAAAGTTTAATAATGTTTTAAATCAATATGTACGTAAGAACAAGCGAGAAAAAATTTTGACGTCGTTATATAAAATTGCCTAGTAAAGTAAACTGAGCACGGAAAGAAACGGAAAGCGGAGAGAAAGCAAAATAAACGACGAGGGGATGGTACTGCCTACAAAGGACAGAAATTAAAGCCGTACAGCCTGGCGCGCGGGAGTACGCGGCGAAAAAACAAGCAACGGGAGCGTTTCGTTGCCTACGTAGGGGAATGAAAATTAACGTGGTCGTCGGGAAACGGGGCGAAAGACCGGGGAAAAAATAAACGTGCTAAAGGGATGAGGGAAGGGGGGAATAGGGGACGAAGAGAGAGTAAGAGAGAGAGAGAGAGAGAGAGGACGGGGGCCTGCCGACATCCTCGACGGCGTGACATGATGCCGAGCCGCGCGGTAAATTACTGACGTACGCTAAAGAATCCGAGCGCGCCGAGGGTAATTCCTCGGGCGGGCGAGGCGGTATCGGTGGGTCGCATCTCCATGACAAATACTGGCAGGACCTCGCGCGGACGCAGTAGATCCTATCTGGATTTTATCCCCGCAGATAAATGGACCCGCGTATAATGCCGCCTCACTGTGGTTACGTACACGTGTACACGCGTGGATGTAAGCCGCCCCCCCGATACCGGCTATCTCGCCGCGCGCGAGCGTGGCGGAAATGCTTCCCGCGCGCTCGTCGATGCGGAAGGAGACCGCCCCCGATATTATTCTTCGCGTTCATCGCGTTCCTAGCACGCGCGGGGCGAGAAAACGCGCCAGGAGCGATCAAAAGCCAAGAGCTCTTAAAGAATCTAGCGTGCCTTACTTTCAAGATACCCATCGTCTCGAACGATCATATTTATGATGAATAAAAATAGCATTCTATTGTCAATTGCAAATTATTCTTTTTATGAAAACATTTTTCATATAATACGCGCGTATATAATAAAGAATAAAAATTCTCAAAGGATTAAATTATATACATATATAATGATAATTAACGAAAGATTTCGGCAACTTGCTACAATTATTTGTAATATATTTTTTTTATCTCTTTCGTTAGGTAAAATTCATCGAATATTTTATTTGAAAAAGGCTTAAAAAAACTTTTGCGTGCACTGTATACGTGAGCTATATACGCGTAAATGCATGTGCAAAAGAACGTCGGCTCATTATCGCACCCTACGAATGTCAACATCGTCCGTCTCCATAATCGTACCTCGAATACCGGCGCGTAATTAAGACATTTATATCGTGAGTTCGTGTATAGTGACTGCTTTCCCTCGGCAATTTAAACTCACTCCCCGTGAACCAGGTCGCGACAGTTAAAAAGAGATACGATCGAGACGGCACCGGTCTCCCTCCAATTGGATCGACGACCAATCCGTTGCCGTGGGGCCTAATTAATTCCGCCTCTTGCCGGAGTCACGGTGGGTCCTTATCGGGGCCCGATTAATACGAAACGCGGCCTTATCGCCTAAGGAATTAGCCTGTTTGGCGAGAATCGAATGGTCGGGTCATCGTGTGTGCGCGCGCGCGCGCGTATGCGTGCGGCTTATCTCTCAGGCACGCGTGCTGAGGCGAGCACGCTCGTATGCGTGGGCTCGCAATGGAAAAAAAAAGAGAGGAAACCGTGTTCGGCCAGGAATTTCGCGTTATCGTCGAAGATGAGCTACGTGCGCCGATTATCGATGGTACTTAAAGTTTTCCTGCGGATTCCCGGCGCCCTTTTCTTTTCCTCGCGCCTCTCACGCGAAATTACAAGACGCCAATTCCATCGCCGAGACCTCCGTGGATTACGCGGCGGCATCGCGAAAGAGCGACGAGGAGGAGAGGCGGGCCTTAAGAGTGGAGGCCTTAAGGAAATCGAAGAGAAAATTACGGCGGCATGCCGAGGGGTGGTTAAAGTTTTACTGATTGCGAGACATTAAATGTAATTGCGAGATGGCCCGCAGAGTAGAACCGAGCCGGTAATGTGGTCGTCCGAGGTTTAGCGGGCTCTTCCAACGCTAAATACTCGAAATCCGGTTTATAATGTACTCACGTGCGCATTAGGACGTTCCCTCGCGCTACTACGCGCCCACATAAAGTAGAATAACGCAATTAGCCGTCTGAATCAAACGCCCGATCATCGTTATTCGCGCCATCGTCCTCCTGGAATCCCACGCCGGTGCCTTTTACACACTCAACGCTCCGATCATCTTTTTTTCTTTCTTTTTTTTCTTTTGCCTACCGCCGTTAACGCCACGACCTTCTTCCATTAGGAACGATTACATCGTTACGCCGATATCCACGCTGCCGGCATGATATTATAAAATCGGAGTACGGAACGTTTTCGTCGATACGGGCGCTGCCTCTTTGATCGCAAAGAGGATTATGTCCATAAAAGTCACAGCGCTGTATTTAACGTTATAGGGCAATTATCAACTATTACTTATATAACTATATTTGCGATATATCTAAATTGCCAATTAGTGTACAGAAAATCCTCACGTTTCTTATTTCTCTTCTACAAAATTCGACAACTGATTTATTGTCAACTATAAAATGTTAAAAAAAAGTATGAAATTTTTATATCATTATAGCAAATTAAACTTTGCCTTAATCTAATTTCTCCTTGAGCAAACACATCCACGTGCATAATCGATCGACGAGATTCGTGGTTATGCTTATAAATTCGGCATTCCTAACGGGTAGCCGTAATTCTCGGCGCGTCGAGAAGACAAATCATGATCGCTGTAATTTCCGACAATCAAGGCCGCGCGAGTCCGTAATATACGATCGGGAGATCGGCGATCTTACCGAGAATCGATTTGAATTAAACACCCGGCCGCTCGCTGTATCCTAGAGGCAGCTGGAGCCCGTGAGGAGCAAAGGCCCAATTAGGTCTTATAAGCGGTACGGTGCGGTACAGCGGGAATTTTCAGCCGCGGGGACACTGTCTCACCGCGGAGGGAACACCTGAACCCGGAGGAAGCCGAACGCGGAGACAAGAGCGGCCCTTAGTAGGCATACCGACCATCTATACTCACCGACTTCACACGTTATTTATCTGTCTTTCTGTATCTTTCCCGCGGTATGCATCTCTCAACGTATAAGGTGTATCGCCATGGAAGTTCAATCGCGGCGAGCACATCCGTGTTTCAAACAGATTCTTCCATTTATTGAAAAATTCAGCGCGCGAAAATTAGGAGAATTTTATCGGCTAATATAGGATACTGATGAAAGAGAAACAAATTACCTGATTGATACGATTATATATAAATTAATAGGTGTAGCTAATGAATGAATGCTACGATGATTGCACGATAAACGACAGAAAAGTCCAACGAATTCTCAATGGCTGTCTTTGAAGAGATAAAATCTATCGTCGCGCAATAGCAACTATTGAGGTATTACGAAAGCATATTGAAAGAACTGGGGAAACATCGATATTAATTACAGTCGGTTAGTGCGGCGAGCCGATTGAGAAATATATAATACCATTGCAAAACACGCACGCTTAATGGGATTGGATTCAATATCTAAGCAGCGATGGAAGTTGCGTTGTATCGAGCATCAGCAATTCCAACGCGCGGTTGGGAAAGCAGACATTCCGAGATGGCAGCCTACTCTACATTGAATGAGCGTTCGGCAAATTTCGAGAAGCGAGGCCTCGACTCGCGCGTGTCTTTCTCTTTCACTCTCTCTCTCTCTCTCTCTCTCTCTTTCTCATGTCCACCGACGCGTCGCGAGGAATTCGAACCGTTTCACGTGTGATAACAAACGCATAGTACATCCTGACGCAACCAAGCAAATCTGCATCCTTTAAGATCGCCGACAAGAAGAGAGAAAAAGGAAAGGGAGGCGGAGAAGGTAGCGAGAAAACCAAGTGAACGGGCGAACATTTAACGCGACTGTGACATAAATCTGCATGCGACCGATGCACCGTTTCCACTCTCTTCCTGCTTCCTTTACTGCGAGCGTACCTGCGTGCGTGCGTGTGTGTGTGTGTGCGCGCGTATGTATTAAACGCAACCCCGCAGGATACCACAGAGAACGAACGCGGGCTCTTCGGCTTCTCGAGCGAGGGGCGTAAGCTCGTAGAGTTTAGAAGAGCTAGAGTATGTGTAGACTCCGAACGGAGAACCTAACGTCCAAGTGTGCGTACGTAATTTAACGCATATTCTACAAATGCACGTGCGCTTACGGTCGCAATCGTAAATATTACCTATAGCCAACGGTACGTCAAATAATCATAAGAAACATAAAGGTAAGGAGATAAGAATATGAGATAAAATAGTAATTTCGCGCACTAAAAGGCGATTCTGACTTTGATCAGAAAGAAATAAAAATCTTAAACGTGTAGAGAATCTGTATAATTTGTTTGGAATGCACATAAAAATCAAATTATAGGGATAATAGATTTGATCGTCGTAAAACGAAATGTTTAATTTTATGAATCGGCAAACATGGTGATTATCTTATAATTTTTTTTTATCTTTATTTAATGATACTATCGGAGATACTATCGTTGTTCCCGAAAGAATTTTGCTAGGCTTGTAGTGACGAATTTTACCTTTCTTCCGTAAATCTGAAAGATTTAATCTTTACTGATTGTGAGAGTTAGAGTTAGAGGAAATAAAATTGAGAAAAATATTGTAATTAATTCTTGCATAATAGCGGCGTTTCAGAATAGCGGCTTCAAAACGTGATCTTTGATAGTAATACCGTCGCTACCGATAGGAATAACCGATTTTTAACAATTAATCCGTCGTCATTAGATCATCGTCATATCCGCGACTCTCATCTCGCGGCTGTCGTCATACCTTACCTTACATTTCTCGACGCAATTCGCGGTGAGAGATTCTTCAAAGCGCCGTGGGAACGGTATGGGAGGAGACGCCGCGCGTTGCGGTGGCGCGCGGGCGCGCGCGATCAAATTTATGAAACGCACCTAAAACCTCGAAAGATGTTTATCAAACTTCCCGCTTCTTCGCAATAAGACGAGGACAAGGAGCGTGTAAGTTCCCGACAGCCGTATGTATCTTGAAAGTACTCGACTCGGCACAACTACGCCGGTGAACGTCAGGGACGAGATTTAGAGGCCGCGACGGCGGACAATGCACGACACCTGCGGCACCTCGAGAGGAACGAAGAGGGGAACGAGAAGAAGAGAGGAAAATAGAACGAGAGAAAGAGGGACAAGCAAACGGAAAGCGAAATAAGAGGAAAAGGAAGCGGAGATGGAGAGGTGGATTCATCTCGCCGTATATGCCCCGTAAGGCATAACGTGGCATTCACCTAAATATATTACATGGAGCAAAAAATGGTGTTGGTAACACAACGGAATAAACGGAAAATAAGAAATAAAATCTTGAAAAAATTTCTCAACGATGTAGAGGAAATGTAAAGGAGAGAAGAGCCAGCAGTTAACAAATACTCTCGCTACATTCTTTTAAATTTTCGTGCTTAATTTACACGATTCAGCATCCTGATTTATATCTGTAATATTTTCGAAAAATGCAGCCACACATTATAAAGAAAATAGAATCGCGTATCATATAAGCAGACTACTTCGGTATTTCGACGGCTGCCACCGTGAGATACAATCTCGCTGGAATATCAATTATATTGTTAGTGATCGACCTCGCGATCTTTCTGTCCGCGGGATAGTGCTCGGTTGAAAGGATTTTCGGTAGTTCGGGACCCCTGACGGCGCGGTGAAGAAAGGGAAACGAAGAGGGACGCAGAGGAGGCGAGAGAGAGAGAGAGAGAGAGAGAGAGACGCGTCGCACAGCCGAGGGTTTTTTATCGGGATATTAATTGGACAACCAATTATATCTTACGCGGCGAAGCATAAATTCATAACCTTTAAGCTCGCAGTTAAAACGAACCAATTACCGAAGCGGGGGCCGCTACGTGCCTTTCCAGGCCGCGGCCGAAAAGCTCGCTGCCGGGAGAATATCCGTTCAAATATCCTTTCGAGGGTCGAAACTGCCCACAAGAACCCGATGGAACTGAGCAATACGATTCCATCGTTGTTAACCATCGACATCGCCCACTCGCGAGGATGCCTCTTAGCCGGCAAATTCATTTCGTTTCTTCGACACGAAGGACGAGGCACTCGCGCACTTGGGTATTTACTACCAAGGGTTAAGAAACGACAAAAAGAAAAAATATATTCCACGGGAAATCATCTCGGAAAAAAAAACCAAACGGTGTAAATTTAAATTGTTGATATGACGAGAATTATATCAATTCATACTAACTAAAAACTTATTATATATAGTAAGTTTGTTATATTTTTATCATCTAAAATTTTACATTATTTGGAAGATCATTTTTTAATTTAAATCAATTATGCAGTGAGATATGCATTCTTATACCACAACATTTTATAATGTGTAATATATGTTTTAAAGTAATAATTTAAGTAAGCAATATCTCACACACACATGAATTGCTACACAGCCGGCAAAATATTGGTGCGACAATATACTGTGTATGAACATATTAGCAACTAGATAAAAATATGAAATTCTATGTATCGAAAATTATTATACCATCTTGCAACGTAGTATCGCGTGTTTCATGGCTATTAGCGCAATATTGGACACTGGTGCGATAACGTTAATTCTAGGATAACATATTATTGCAGCATTGTAGCAGAAATATATTGGTATGGAAGATCGCGTGTTACATGGATATTAATGCTAATTGTTATAGATAACATTAAGACGTGTTAAAATGCGAATCGTGTAGAACATAATTCTAACAACGCGTTTACTCGTGCAATTAAGCATTATACAACCTCACACTTAATTTACATTATTGCCGATGATTACTCCGAAAATGAGCTGCAGCTGCTGCCGGTGCGGAATTTCGGCTCCGTGATTCTTTGGACGATCGCGGTGGTCTTGGAGGACGCAAGTACATAAGTGGAGTACGGGGTCCTTTTGATTCTACCTAGAGCAATCCCGGCCTTAAGAATCTCGACGATCAAGTACCGCGCGCGCGCGTCCGTGAGCGTCGTATGCTTCAGCACGTACTTGACGATGTCCTCCAGACTGGCACCCTCCATGAGACGATCCATTCGTCTTCGCGGCGACGTCGCCAGAACCTACGCGGATACGATCGTTCCATATTTTCACAAAACGAAACGCGCGCTTTTACAACTTTATTTACTACATTCTCCCGTGCGTCGATACTCGACTCTCTTCTCTAATTGGATCATAAACGTGCTCGGAAAAATGCATATTTCTCGATGCGAGGCGAGAACACATTCGTTATCACTCGCATTATATGTCGGGCCAGAAGCGACGTTTGTGGTCGTTTCGCCTAAATGAACGATCTATTGGCAGGAACGAATCGTAGTAGTATACCGAGCAATTGGATTACGCACTCCCGTCAACGGAATGCATGCAATGGGAAGAAATTATGAGCGGCGCGAGAGGAAGAGCGAGTAGTGCGAGAAAGGAGACACAGCGGTATCGCTTTTATGGGTCGTATATTAATCCCATAATTGAGATATGGTTCCCGTCGTGCAACCGAACACGCAACGTTCCCCTCCTAAAAAAGTCAATCATTATCTAAGATGGACCTCGTAACAACGCGATGAAGAAGCTACTGGCGAAATGCCGAACGAAATAATTCGGGGAAAAAAGAAAGGGCGAAACAAAGCTCCGGATCCAATTCTCCCGAAAGAAATAATATTACGAACATATATCACGTTTTAAGAAGAACTACAATTAAAAAAATTAAGATCGTTGTTGTGTGTGATATAAATGTGTAAATAGAACTTATTACGCTATTAATACATTTGGAGGCCGTATAAAAACCTTCTTAATTGTCTAATAAATTCTAAAATAATTTTCAAAAAAAACTAAAAATTATGCTAGCCAAATGATATTGAAAAGATAAGATAAGAACAATTACTATTTAATTCATAATATGAAATCTAATCAAACTAACTGATACCAAGCTCCCTTCTTCAATTATCAAGCTCATTATCGTAATGACGACAAAGAAAGCAGGACCAATAAAGAGCAGAAGAGATTGCTCAAAGGTAATGAGTCTAGTCGCATGAGAACAGTTGCAGTCTTATGTTGGGACTTGAACGTCAAATCATGACTAAGGAACGTCTCCGGATATGTACCGGTTGATGCGCGCGGCCGTCGAAGAGGAGCTTTTTTCATCGGTCACTGTAGAAGCAGGTGATTCCGCGGCCTAATGGAAGGGCTCGGTGCTTCGGTAACGTATAATTATTGAGTAGAGCGAGTTCGAGAATGGCAGTTCGAACGAGAATAGAGACATTATTCCGCCAGCGTTCTATCGTTTCTTTTCTCTTCCTGGCTCTTTGAAGTGGTTAAAACGGAAATAGCTTGCTCGCACTTGAAGCAGCGACAACGCTTGCTTGAAACTGGAATCCCCAACAGGCTTCTTCCTGAACACGCGACGAAAATGCTCATCCGATGCGTTTGATGTCTACTTAAAATCTACTTAAAAACCGGTGGCCGTGTCTCCGACGTGATTGAGAAGTAAAGCTGCAGATGAAAATGAATCGTGCAGACAAGAGAACGCGATTAATTGCCGGTCTCGCGATGAAATCGTTATTAATTAGAGTGCATGCCCACACTGGAGTCTTCATCGCGCCGATTAAATGGTAACATCTTGGAATATTAATTAATCATAAGTGATCGGGAGGACTTTGAGGCCGCCCGTTTTGCATGGTTGCATAAAGTTTCTGCGGGCTTGTGTAATTGATTCACAGACTTGGAATTCCTTTTTGGCCGTAGCCACTTCTCACAATCGCCGCCATTCAAGGAGCACTGAAAGAGATTCTTTCCGGTCTATTCTTGGCAAACTACACGTCCACGATCATCTTCTCTCCGCGAGACACTCAAGGACGTTCTTCGTGAGCGCGCGCGCGGACGATTGCTACAGTTCGTCCGATTTTCACGTTCTTTTTCTCCTCTGCCTCGTTAATATCAATCTAGTGCTCCGCCGATGGTAGCAGCAAGTCACAATGAAAATTTTTTTTCTATCACGAATACAGTGGCGCGAAATATAATCACGAGATATAAAAAGAACTTCATTTTCACTTCTTTTATCTTCACGCATCAATTGCCGATTAACATCAATAGCCGATCACTAGCTCGTTATCAGTACTTTCCCCATTATCAAATCAAAACGTTAAAAAAATTCTCAATAAAAAATCATTGTGTGCTGTCGTTGAAATCGTAAAAGCCGGACTTTGCATCGCCGATGCGCATATAATGTCGCACCGTTAATGTCGGTCAACGTTACAATACTTTTATTAAAAGCGATTGGCGATTCGCGGAGGTGCGAGCACATCGAGATAGAGAGTCGGAGATAAGATCGTCGCGTCGATCGTGGGCGGGTGCAGTCACTCGATGAAAGACGGAGAAAAGGCGCGAGACGCGCGTCTCTTTTCTTTTATGCGCCCTTTTTTCGGCTTTGTATCGAGGGAGAAACGGCGCCGAGCGTGTCTCTCCTTTCGAGAAGAGAGGAGAACTCGTCGTATCGATCGTGCATTTTATTGGCGGGCGGACCTTGTACTTTGGAAGCGGCATAATTTCCTTCTCATCCTACATCGGGCGCCGCACACACGCTTACGCTTTTATAAGCTTACGAAAGCGTGTGCGACGTGCACACGAGCGGAGCGTTAGCCGTGCAATCTGACTTTGTACAAACATTCCATTGGTTTCGCCGAATTACGAATCACGCGTCATAACGACATTCCTTGCACATCGCGCAAGTTCCGTTTCTTTATATTAATATATTAATAATCCTGCACACCTCCTGCGCGCCTCCAAGTTGTAGCGCCTCCTGTTGTATCATCAAGTGTGCAACGAACTTACAGAGCTCTTAAATATTCACGCCTTTCATGCTCTTTTTCACTACGAAACTGCCTAGTCCGCAGGAATCTCTCCATCTCCGAGGCCCGTCACGCGACGAAAACGAGTCCAATTAACTCGTCACCACCGCTAATTGCGGCAATGTGGAGGAAGTCTGTATTACAGATAACTAGATTATCATGGTTACGCTGCGCCTTTATTGCTCAATCTCACATCGGAATATTCATGTATCCGTAATTTCACAGATAAACATTATATATTAAGTTCACTAATATAAATGTAAATTTTTCTTACTGTCAAATTAAAAATTTCTCCAGCAAGCATTAAATTTCATAAATCAGAATGTATAACGTTACTTTGCGTAGGTGTATGTATATTAAACGACACCGCAAAGGTAAGGAAGTAAGAGCGGACGCTAAGAAATAGTTACTTCTGGAAAAGCAGAACGCATATACAGCAATTCACAGAAAGCCGCAACATAAATGAGAAAGCACTAGCCATATATCGTCTTAACGTTACGTCGTACGTGCGAAATAATCCATGGCGGAGAAGGGTCGGGTCTCTTGATCCTTCCCAAGTACATGATAGTCGCGGTCAACCATATAGTCACGGGCTATTACCGTAGCACCACCGGTTCTTTGTGGCGGGTTCCTCGTCAAGAGGAACGTTCAAGCTTGAGATAGAGTTATTACACTGGATAGATAAGTTTCCACCTGTGCTGTTCAACCTGTCCAGGTAAACGCCTGTGTGAGCTACTTCCAATATATCACTGTCTCAAGTGTTACGAGTAACAGATTAAATGTCGTCGCGAAAATAAAACAACGACAACAGAGAGAGAGAGAGAGAGAGAGGGAGAGAGTATTCAAGCTTTTCTCGAGAAAAGTTAAGAAACAGAAAGATATTTAATCGCTCATTTCTAAATGTAAAACCATTAAAAAATAGAGAAAATTACTCAATTTCGATTATACTAAACTGTAGAACATAGCAACAGAGAAAATAGTAAATCTATTTTATCAAATAGAACTATCAAGTTGTGTTTTGGCTAAACTTTCACTAACAAGTAAGTAATTCCAGTTTTGCAAATTTTTTTATATTTTTTATAAGAAATACGATCGGTGTGTAAATTGTGTGTTGCGTAAGTATCTTCAACAAGAGAAATCATTCGCCTTCGATCGCATGGTAAAAAAGTGGCATTTACGCTCTCGCCAATTTATGAGATTCGAAAGCCCTTATCACGTTGCACGGCATAATTTTGCTGTCGTGTTGAGTTTTAAGACTCGTAATTACAATCATAAAATACGCGCGAAAGACATGGAATTTGGGCCTGGCAATAGGTCCAGACAGTTTTGTGCAAGACAGCAGATAACCGTTACATTGTATTCAGCTAATAAATGTCATCTCGCATGCAGGTGTATAGCTGCTCCGAGTTGAAATAACATCGTTCTCGAATTCTTAAGCCCTTGAGATATTGAGCTTTACGATCGAGAAGACACAGCAGTGACTTCTTACTCCGCGTTCTTTAATTCTATACTTTTCCGCCGTGTCCGGCGTTGTAGGGGGAGGAGGCGGGCGAGGGGAATAAACGCTCGCGTTGATAGTTTAAGAACAATTTTAACGATTCTGCCAATTACGTGTATCTTTATATATCGGGCGATGAGTCTGTTAAATGGACTGTAACTATTATTTTTCCAACTTGGTGTAGTTTAATATGTTTATTATGCAAATTGCAACGTGTGGTATTTATAGCATCTTATAATTATACTTCTCCTTCTCGTAGCATGATACATCAATTTCTATATCGCATCATATTTTATAATCAGGTACTCATAATAATTCTATATAACTGTAATTATAACTGCGTGTAATTAATGTAATTATTCTAAATATTTTCGAAGCAATGGTTGTTTGAATTTAAAATGACTAATATTTTTAACAAAGTCAAAATGAAAAGATAAAATATCCTCATTTCATATTTGTGCCTAACAAGCGTATCAAAATTAGACGAAATTTACTTGTTTAGTTCATAATTTAGCCATTTTGAAGACCGTTTAATTATTCAATACCTGTTAAATAGATAATAATCGATATCATCATGCGGCGATATAATTAATTCTGAAATAATTTTTACAACACTCGCGTTTCTCATGCATACACGCATTTAATACGACGCGGCTATGATTATGCTGCAAATTCCTGCAGTTGACGAGATTGCTCTCGTACGCGGCGAGCCGGGCAACCTGGCGCACAAGGTGGTATAATGATCTCACGTTAATGTAACAAGTCGCGAGCCATCTCGTCGCCACGAAAAGGTCACACTACGGCGACAAGCGAGAGTAATTGGAATAGAGTCATTATGAGAGGCTCTCGTAGTCACCGCAGGCAAGTCTGACACTCGTTTCAAGCTATGGTCACACATGAGAAAAAATAAAATGCTGATGAGCTGAAAACTAGATAATCTGTGTGTGTTTTCCTCTTATTATTAGTTCTATATATATATTCATATTATTTCTATATCTTTTTCGCTTTTAGATTAGATTGAGCTCTGTCATGAGTTAAAATAAAAGATAATTAAAACGAAAGATAATTTAATACGTAAGAACAGATTTAATTATCGTAGAAGGAAAAATTATGCACGAGACAAATATGAGAAAAATTTTTAAATTTTATTGAGCTGTATAAATTGTTTTTTATGAGATAAATTGAGAATTAATTATACCTAACGCGTGTGTCTCCGGAATAATTAATTGAATAAGTAACTTACTATAATTACAGATCTCATGCTATAAAATTAAGAATATCTGATCTGAAAACTGCCATTGTTACTGAATTATGTCAGCTGTGAATATAAATGAACACGCCTTGGCGTACGGATTCGATGTTTTCCATTGCTCCTGAAGAGATGAAGTATGCTCGTGCATACCTATCTCACCATGTCGGAAGCAGTACAAAAATTCGACGTACGTACGCACCTTTACGGGGATTAACGAGGAGGCGAGTAATCTCCGCCTGTGTAAAGCTTCCAGCGGCGCTGGTGGTAGTGCCGATCGCGGTGGGTTTGTTCACGGTGGCCTGAGATTGCCGGATGTCGACGATCGCACGCTCACGTAAAAATTCTCACATTCTCCGGACGTATAAACGTGCGATTAATTGCATCGATTCTCCTTAATACCCTGCAGACGCAGAGCCGGCAAATGAATCCGCGGCCGCGTTCCGCAATCGCCGCCTGGCACAAAGACGGCTTTCAAAATCGTCTTACTTCTGCACCGAGGCGCGTAAAACCAGGAGATTTCTTAAGAGCAGAACTTGAGTATCTTGAGACACACACACGTGATGCTTATAATATTCGCAATGTGATACAATTTATATACAATATATATATATCACTTTTCAAAAAATAAATCATAAACAGATGAATAACACAAAATGTATCAAATAAAAATTCTATTCTTATGCTACTCTCTTTTTGTATAATTAACTCATTTGCAGAGGAGATAATATAACGCTTCTAAAGAGATTTATTAACGTGATTTAATTTATGATATAATTTGTCACGCATTTCTTATCTTTCGTATCTTTATATTTTGAGATAAAGTCCGATACGCAAATATATCCAAGCAAATTGAGAAGATAGTTAGCGCTCTAGGGAAGAATCCGCGTTTCCCGATGTCGTTGCGCGTCGTTATAGAGATACATGTTTTATTAAAGCGTGTAATGACGTTAACTGACAATGAATTGGGCTGTTGCAGCGTAGTGCTGCGGCATGCTGGTTTCATTACTCACGGCGCGGCGCCGCCGCTCGCGTCTCTCTTCCATCCAGCGGGATTATGCCAGGGGCCGCCCTGGTAATAATTATGCTAGAAGCCCAGATACTTTTTGTATGTAAAACCGGTCCGCGCTTCACTATACATTAGCTGGCCATGCGTGCAAAATGTAAAAGAAGATACGCGGTCGATAACGCGTATCGGGATCCACGAATAACACCGTCGTCTTGCGCGCGACGCGATTACGGGAGAGAAGAAGGACAGACGCGAGTCACCCGTCGAAGGATGGACGACACGCGCATTCGATATACCGGCAATTATTCCGCAAGGCCGTATCCAGCCCTCACAATTACACGTCGTGATACTTGCTATCCGATAATTAGCGGGTTTTTACTCGCAAAAATACGGACACGAGTTATTATTAACGACACGATTAAATCGCAAGTGGCTACCGTGTAAGACGAGCGCATGATAAAGCTCTTTTTTTTTACTATCGGGGAAGATCAATGTCTTCTTTAAGCCGTGCATGTGATTACATCGATCGCTAAACGCGAACAGGGATAAGTGTAGAACACGATATTATGTATATAGGAATATAATGGCGGGAAATAAAAGGAACGCGTAAGTATGTATTAATTATGGCGTGATAAGTATGATTATGATAATTACAAACTTCGAGGTTAATTAGGTAAACAAGCACACTCTCCAGCTTCCGGCCAGCTTCTTGGAAATAACACACTCGTTACCAACAGCCCGAGAAAGCTACGTATCATCTTTTTTTTTTTAACATCAAAGGAGCAAAGGTCGT